>JARYGA010044524.1:0-54131 GCA_030545235.1 Helianthus tuberosus
CCATCTCCTGCATTGTGGATCATTTCTGGAGCTCAAGCTTGCTTCATAGTGATCATATCTCGTGCATAGGACCTCAGTAAGTGTTCTAATCTTTCTCTAATTGCTTTTAGCTTAGTTAATTAGCTAAAAGTCAAACCGTCGTAATTACGGTTTGACTTCGAGATTAGTCAATAATGACTCAGTCTTATCTCGAATTAAAAGTAGTTTTAGAATGGTAATTATGTGGGTAATAAAACCCCAAAAGGGTTTCCCCTGATCACCATCCTAAATAGGTCAAATGTCGGGTCAAAGCTTTACTTAAAAAGTCAACATATTGCTTAAAAATGTCATTTATGCATAATTAGCTATATAGAACATGTATAACCTGTTTGAACATTGTTATAACTTAGAAATAAGTGTAAGAACATGTCCCAACATGTTCAACCCGACTATTTCCTGTTTAGACCCGGTTCGGAACCGAAAGTCACATAGTTTGACTTTTCGGTTGACTTTCAGTTCTGACCCGTTTAGGTATGTTTTAGAAATACCTTAGAGCTTCATTTGGACCAGGTTACATGCAAGTATAACCCTCTGTGATTATACACCTCGGTTCATTAGTTATCCGATTAATAAGCATGATTCCGTTAATTGCTCATATGTTGACCATTATGCCCTTATTACCTTAAAACGTGAGTTATAAAAATGTAAAAGTGTAGAAACCTTAGTTACTGATATATAGACTTGTATGCAAAGTTTGACATCAGTTAGACTTGTAGATTAAGAGTTATGCTCATTGTCGCAAAATTAAAGCTTTATGTTAATAAAACGGCGTAATTAGCGTATAGCCTAGTTAAGCCTACTTTTTGGTATCAAACTTAATACCCACTGATATAATATATTATTTTGGGATTTTTAAAGATTTTTAATTAATTTTAGGCTGAGCATAACTAGTAGTCGTAGGCTTAATCCGGTAATTGTCGGTTTTGCCCTTACGGGCCATAAAATGAGTTTTACTTATCTAAACGACTCCAAACCTTTTGCTACTGATCACATATGATAAATAAATTATTTTAAGCCCTCTGGAAACATAATAATATCAGATTTAAGTATCAAACCCGGAAATGGCCTTTAATCGCCTTATTTAGCGTTTTAACGCATAGTATGTTTTAAAATCATATTAAACGTACCCGGGTTGATACCTACTGATATATGAGGAAAATTATGATATTTTAACAGTAAGCAAAGGTTGATTAACTCAGACTTCGTTTTTGAGCTTTTTGACTTATGTGAAATTACCAAAATACCCCTACGGGGCATAGTTTGGTTAAAGATGATAAATTTCACATATATGCTTTAGCCTACTGTTATAACTCATCAAATTGGGTATGTTTGCTGTTTACATCAGACCTGTAACTCAGTTAAACATTTAAACTCTTTTATAACCTTTAAAATGACCAAACTACCCCTACGGGGCATAGTTTGTGTTTAAATTCGTTTCGGGCATAATGAAAGACATCTTACTGATGTCACAACATATTTGAGGCATAATTAACTTAGGAAACCTGTAGATGGCTCTAATGAATACCCGTCACGCTTATTACGCGTTCGGTTCGGTTTATGTAACAAGTTTACATAAATTAGCCGAAACGGGTCAAACCTTATCGGTTTTATCTCAAAATCCAGAATGTGTATAGTTTACCCATATTATACAAGTCTCCAAACTTGTCGGGTCTAAATCACATTCTATTCCGGTCTTCGCTTAATCATGCGTTTGAACCGTATATTCCCTTAAGACTAACCGGTCTAAGCTTAGGCTTAATTAAAGACCCGTTAGCATTCTAATTAATTATTTATACCATCATTCCAGACTAGAGCTTTCCGGTAAATTGTATCTACGCTTACTTAAGTGACTACGGCTGAGTTATTAGATTCTTGCTATTTAAGACAGGAGCTAGCTCAGGTAAATACTCTTAACTTATTTTCCCTATACGGGCTTGGAATACGGTATAATGATACCGCTTGGTCGGGTATTGAATGTTTAATCGGATTGTGATTAAATTATTGAGGTAACCCGGTTTAATCTGTATTGTTTGAAATAAAAGCCTTTAGGGGTTAATGACCATGTCCCAGATATCCTTGACATCATTGTATTATAAAATGGCCACGTCTTAGGTACGGGGTGTAGGCATACACCTGACAGTTACTAAGTAATAACGGTATCTCACTCTCTTGTGGGCCTATACTTGTGGCGTGTCTGTTAATCTGACTCAGTTTCTACATCGGGCCCTGAACGTATAACGAACATGTAAATCTGTATACAAGGTTATAAATATAATTGTTCCAAGTATAAAAGATTAATTTTGCCTCTGTGCATTTTAATCAAAGTTTCAATATATTTTGTGCCATATGCATCCAAACCAATTTTTAATCATTTTCCAAAATGAGTCGGTTGAGTGTATTTACCAGTGAAAACTGACGTATTTTCCAAAAGGGTTAAGTGACAGGTGCTGAACATAATTGGCTGGAAGCTCAGGGCGCTAATAAGGAAATCTTGCAAGTTCTAGGCGTCTAAAGTCTGTTGAACAAATGATATGTTTTAAGATCCGCCTGTGGATCCTTTACCTTCCGTTGTAATACTTTGACATTACTTATATTCGGAATGTAATATATTTATCTTTTGCTTCCGCTGTGCAATATTATATTGTGTTGTTTGACCATGATGTTGCCAACCACGTCACGATACTCCCCCACCGGGCCCACCGGTGACACGTGGAAAATCGGGGTGTGACAGGTTGGTATCAGAGCCAACACTGAGTGAATTAAACACTAGCCTTTTGTGTTTAATCTCAGTTACACAATTGCACATATCTAAACTTCTGAGTCTAGACTTAACATAGGATTATTCTCAATTCCTAATATGGAAATTTTGCTTCCAAAATTTTATTGGATACGTCGCCAAGCGAAGAAGCTGTAATAAAAAAATTCTCCACGTCTGGAGCCTTGAAATGCTGAGCTTCGTACCGCGACCAGGATGAGACGTTCAACCCACGGAGAAAGCATTCAGGAATTGAATGAAGAAGAAACTCCTTTTGCTGAAGAACGTTTCCGTATATAGTCCTTATAAGGACATATTTATCATTCAGTCCCTCCGAGGACGACATTATTCTTTTGAAGTCCCATTTAGGGCAACCCTATATTTGTTTAAATTTTAAAGGAACGATTAAGTTTAAAAATATCATTCCTATATTATAAGATCTACCATTAAAAATAAAGTGGCAAAATCTAAAAGGACAAGACCTAGCTTCGGGTCATAATAAGACCGGCCAAGATGGCAGTTCCTCAATTTAGATTTTGATCCTTAATAACATTCCTTTTGCAAGATCTACCATTATAATAAAAGGGCAAAATCTAAAAGGACAAGACCTAGCTTCGGGTCATATTAAGACCGGCCAAGATGGCAGTTCCTCAATGTAGATTCAGATCCCTATTAACAGTTCAATTCAGAAATTTTTTTCTGCGTTAAATATTAATAAAAATCTTAAAAGTGAAACCTAGCCTTCGGGTCATTTTAAGACCGGGCCAAGATGGTAAGACCTGTTTAAAAGATTCAAATCCCTGTTAACATCTATAAATATGTTAACACTCCTGACAGATGTGATTCGTTGGGAATCACACACGTAATTAAGGATTCTTCAAAAGATTCCTAACCCAGTTTAATGATCCCTAAATCCTGGGTTTACATCATCAATTAAAATGATCATATTTTAACCATACGTGGTAATAAAATGCCTACGGGCCTTGCTCATTTCTACATGAGCCAAAGTACAGTGGTAGCAATGACTCCCTGTCAGAAAAAGGTAATGAACTAGGTTCAAACCTCCAGGCTTTGATTCTCTGGAGTCATGGCTTATAAATTAAACTTGTCTACGTGACTAGGCCATTTGTGCTATTATTAAAACCTTAATGCCTCGATTCTCTGAAATCATAGAGCAAAATTTATAAATGTCCTTGTGACCAGGCCTATTGTGCCAGTATACCTTAATGTTATGATTCCTTGAAATCATAGGTTAAATAAAAATGTCCACGAGACTAGGCCTTTTGTGCCACAAATAAAACTGTTATTGTTTTATAATTAGGATAAATTATTATAGAAATCCTAAATAAACATGATAAATAAATTAACCAAATGTGGCCTCTGTTTACCATGGTTAACGAATTTCCCTAAGGGGCAATTCCATAATAAACTCCCAAATAAACTATTGCCCTTGTTTTCTGCAACAGTTAAATTGTAATGGCTAACTCAGACGAGGGTAATAGCCATCCAGTGGAGCCAAATGTGAACGCCCAGATTACGTTAACGGGTGCCGAATTAAAAGCGATCATAGACGACGCTGTTACACAGGCTTTGGATAGGCAGTATGAGGAATACAGTGGTACTCGAAGTAGGACCCACTCTACACAGCCTTCAAAGCCTAAAACACACTCTGAAGCTCACATCAATCCACCTCCCAAGAAAGATGATCCCAAGAATGGAGATGACGATCGTCGCTCCTCGAACCATCACAGTGATCCGTCTCAACAAATCATACTGAATAAAGGACCCCGTGATAAGGGTTGCTCCTACAAGTACTTTGTGTCATGTAAACCCCGGGATTTTACAGGGGAGAAAGGAGCCATTGACTGTATGACATGGCTGGACGAGATGGATACTATTGTGGATATCAGCGGATGCGCTGAGAGGGATGTAGTGAAGTATGCATCCCAATCATTCAAGGGAGAGGCACTAGCATGGTGGAAGTCTCTCATTCAAGCTACGGGGAAGATCCCTTTGTACGAGATGACTTGGGATCAGTTCGTTGCTCTTATCAAAGAAAATTATTGTCCTCAACATGAAGTTGAGAAGATTGAGACTGAATTCTTGACATTAGTCATGGAGAACTTAGATTGTCAAGCATACCTTACAAATTTCAATACCAAGTCTCGATTGGTTCCTTATTTGATCACACCGGAACCCAAGAGAATTGCTCGCTTCATAGGGGGTTTAGCCCCAGAAATAAAAGCCAGTGTTAAGGCTTCAAGACCTACTACATTCAGGTCAGTGGCAGATCTGTCGCTATCTCTCACACTCGATGTGGTTAGAAACAAGGCTGCCAAAGTCTCGGAAGACGGAAAGCGTAAAAGGGAGGATGAGAATTCCCATCACTCCGATAGGAAGAGGAACTCTGAAGATAAGAAGAGTTCCAGGTTTAAGAGAGACAGCCAGCAGTCGGGAGAGAAGACCAGGTGCGAAACCTGTAAGAAATACCATCTTGGGAAATGCAGATTTGAATCTCAGCCTCTACCGTGTGGAATTTGCAAGTCTAGGGAACATAAAACCCTGGATTGCAAGAAGTTGAAAGATGCAACCTGTTATGGTTGCAACGAGAAGGGGCATATCAAGACCAACTGCCCTAGGAATCAGAAGAAGCCCGAGTAGGCCAAGAGAACAAATGCACGAGTTGTCAGGATGAACGCCCAAGAGATGGTGCGGAATAAAAATAGTATAATATGTACCTTTCCTTATCAAGCAGTTATGCAGAAACTTATTTGATATTGGCACATATAAATATATTATGAATGATAAAGGTTGAGAACTGTTGTCTCCACCTGATTAAGACTCCGGTCATTTAATGCACGGTAGGAAGTGACCGATGTTACTTTAGAAAATGCTCCAACAAATCCTATATTGATATTTAATATCTATTAGAAATCACTCTTTCTAATACCCTTATAGCAAACTTTTGGTTGCATACATAAGGACTCAATATAGTGATAAAAATCGATAGTTGCCTCGAAAAATCAAGCCCATATCGTGGGTGATAAGAAGCAATTAATTATCAAGACTCCTTAAGAGACAACTCTCATAATTACAGGTATCTGTACGAGTAATTAATATTAAACAAAAAAAAAATGGTGGAACTGGCCGTCCCCGGATTCGAACCTGGGTCTAGGCCGGCCGCACCCTTTCGCGCGCCTAACCAACTGAGCTAGGTGCCTAGTTTGTGAAAATCTCCATTCTAATTAAATATAAGCACTTGTACAATAAACTTCCTTATCATTTATCAATAATAATTTCTGCTAAGTGTCCTGTTTTTAATACAGGCAATAATAAATCTTCATGAACCATAAACTTAGCAAAAAAAAAAAAAAATTTTATCATCCACAAGGTATAACTTACCAAGGAAACCATAGTAAACGATTCTTCTAGTATCGGCAAGGAATACTTCCGAAAATCTAAGAGTACTCTTTCTTCGCATAGAGTACGACAACATATGTTATTTTTATTTTTCTCATTGTTTTCTATCGCCTGCGAATACCAAACTATGTTTGATAAAAGTGTCATATGAGGATTGGCGTATCCTAGTGTGTCCCATAGATTATTTCCATGTCTGATCAGCATGGAGGTTTAATGCATGGAACCCCTAAGATATCCCAATGATCATATTGTACTAAAGTCGACTAGTAGTATTCAAAGAAGATATCCAAAAATGGAATTTTTTTTTCAAGTAAATGTTCCAGATTAAGGAATTCGGGGACTTATAACATAAAGGTGTCACTCATTTGACACGAATAATGATGGATGAACTGGAGCCTGAGATAGGGAAAATCTCTGTAGCCTCCTTGTATCTTAATTATCTTCTCATAAGTTTTCCCTGTTTACCTCCTGGGAGACAGGTAGAACTAAGATTAACATCCCGCTGTGGGCTGGAGTATTATGAAAACTCCATATCGAATATGGAAAAAAAAAAAAAAAAATTTGGCGGATAGGCTTGAAAAGTCTGTAGCCACCTATGTAGCTAAATGCTTGACATGTGCGCAAGTCAAAGCCAAGCATCAAAAGCCGTCAGGCTTGCTACAACAGCCTGAACTTCCTACGTGGAAGTGGGAAATGGTAACTATGGATTTTATTACCAAGTTACCCAAGACAAGGAAAGGAATTGATACGATATGAGTTATAGTTGACAGACTGACTAAGTCAGCACGGTTCTTGCCCATTAAGGAGACTTATAGCTCCGACATATTAGCAAGTTATACGTTGATAAGATTGTAGCCTTACATGGCATACCTGTATCTATTATCTCTGACCGAGATACTAGATACACGTCACATTTTAGGAAGAATTTCCAACAATCTTTGGGCACACGTTTGAATTTTAGTACGGCCTACCATCCTCAGACTGACGGTCAGAGTGAGCGTACTATTCAAACGTTAGAAGACATGCTACTTGCATGTGCGATCGATTTGGGTGGTAGTTAGGATAAGAACCTACCACTAATCGAATTCTCCTACAACAGTAGCTACCATACCAGCATTAAGGCTGCGCCTTTTAAGGCGTTATACGGTAGAAAGTGTAGATCGCCTAATTGTTAGGCGGAAGTTGGAGATGTCCAGTTATCAGGACCAGAGATAGTGTTTGAAACAACGGACAAGATTGTCCAGATTCGCGACCGTCTCGAAGCTGCCCGGGATAGGCAGAAGAGTTACGCTGATCCTAAGCGTAAGGATTTTTACTTCGAAGTAGGTGACAAAGTCCTACTTAAAGTGTCACCCTGGAAGGGAGTGATGCGGTTTGGTAAGAAAGGCAAGCTAAGCCCGAGATACATAGGACCTTTCGAGGTTATCGAACGTGTCGGGTCAGTTGCCTATAAGTTAAACTTACCGGAAGAGCTCAGTGGAATTCACAATGTGTTCCACACCTGCAATCTGAAGAAGTGTTTCGCTGAGGAATCACTGGTTATACCACATACTGATGTGCATATAGACGAGAGCTTGAAGTTTGTTGAAAAACCTTTGTCGATTGAAGATCGACAGGTAAAGAAGCTTCGAAGGAAGCACGTACCTGTTGAGAAGGTCAAAGGGGATGCCCGTAGAGGTCCCAAATACACGTGGAAGGTTGAATCCACGATGAAAGAAAAGTACCCTTATTTATTTCAGTAAATCTCGGGTCGAGATTTATTTTAAGGGGGGTGAGGATGTAACACCTCGAAAATTCACGTCCTATAATGTGTAGACACGTGTCAAATGTTTAAACGTGTGAAGGAAATATTATAGAAGGACTAAAGTTGACAAACATGAAAAGTATGTGAAAATACGTATTCTAAGTGTCAACTGAGAATAAATATAATGCACATTAACCCTACACGATGCTCATACCTTCAAACGAATAAATCATGGATCATACGAAGCTAAAAGTGAGAGATTACAAACTACAGGGGTTAAATGTGTCAACATGTTTAAAGATATACCTCTGAGTGACCTTTTGACAAACCCGAAGCTTTGTAAATGTTAATTATGCTCACTAGAATGTACGATTTAAATTTCGTAAAGTTTCGTTAACATATGAGAAAGTTATGATCGAATTCGTGTGCGAGGGGTTAAAGCGTCAACGTTGAAAGTTAGGCCTTTTCGGGTAACAATAAAGTTACCCGGGGACTTAACAAAGTGGGTATATGTCTTAAAGCCCTTATAGTTCAATAACGAGGGTTCATATTGCAATAAACAAGTGCCTATTCGAAGTTTGAAGAGCCAAGGACTGAAATTGCAAATTAACAAAACATGTTGGCTGACCCCATAGGCTCGCGTAGCGCGAGCCCTAACCTGCTCACCCTCGCGCTACGCGAGGGCTTGATCTGGGCAGAATTGTTAGATGTTGTTGATTCTTGTCTGCCTTTGCACTTGGATCCGACTTTAAACGATCATTCCTCATCCCTTGGCCCCTAAAACACCCCCTAGAACACTAGGGCATGTGTCAATCAGTTGTGGATGAGCACTAGACCTTGTTGTCAAAGATTTATGGTGTGTGGAACCACTATATAAAGCCTTCAAGTGCAACATTCATTCACACACCATCTCCTGCATTGTGGATCATTTCTGGAGCTCAAGCTTGCTTCATAGTGATCATATCTCGTGCATAGGACCTCAGTAAGTGTTCTAATCTTTCTCTAATTGCTTTTAGCTTAGTTAATTAGCTAAAAGTCAAACCGTCGTAATTACGGTTTGACTTCGAGATTAGTCAATAATGACTCAGTCTTATCTCGAATTAAAAGTAGTTTTAGAATGGTAATTATGTGGGTAATAAAACCCCAAAAGGGTTTCCCCTGATCACCATCCTAAATAGGTCAAATGTCGGGTCAAAGCTTTACTTAAAAAGTCAACATATTGCTTAAAAATGTCATTTATGCATAATTAGCTATATAGAACATGTATAACCTGTTTGAACATTGTTATAACTTAGAAATAAGTGTAAGAACATGTCCCAACATGTTCAACCCGACTATTTCCTGTTTAGACCCGGTTCGGAACCGAAAGTCACATAGTTTGACTTTTCGGTTGACTTTCAGTTCTGACCCGTTTAGGTATGTTTTAGAAATACCTTAGAGCTTCATTTGGACCAGGTTACATGCAAGTATAA
Organism: Helianthus tuberosus; assembly: GCA_030545235.1. Lineage (NCBI taxonomy): Eukaryota > Viridiplantae > Streptophyta > Magnoliopsida > Asterales > Asteraceae > Helianthus > Helianthus tuberosus. The sequence continues at coordinate 9,431 of JARYGA010044524.1, forward strand.
CCCTCTGTGATTATACACCTCGGTTCATTAGTTATCCGATTAATAAGCATGATTCCGTTAATTGCTCATATGTTGACCATTATGCCCTTATTACCTTAAAACATGAGTTATAAAAATGTAAAAGTGTAGAAACCTTAGTTACTGATATATAGACTTGTATGCAAAGTTTGACATCAGTTAGACTTGTAGATTAAGAGTTATGCTCATTGTCGCAAAATTAAAGCTTTATGTTAATAAAACGGCGTAATTAGCGTATAGCCTAGTTAAGCCTACTTTTTGGTATCAAACTTAATACCCACTGATATAATATATTATTTTGGGATTTTTAAAGATTTTTAATTAATTTTAGGCTGAGCATAACTAGTAGTCGTAGGCTTAATCCGGTAATTGTCGGTTTTGCCCTTACGGGCCATAAAATGAGTTTTACTTATCTAAACGACTCCAAACCTTTTGCTACTGATCACATATGATAAATAAATTATTTTAAGCCCTCTGGAAACATAATAATATCAGATTTAAGTATCAAACCCGGAAATGGCCTTTAATCGCCTTATTTAGCGTTTTAACGCATAGTATGTTTTAAAATCATATTAAACGTACCCGGGTTGATACCTACTGATATATGAGGCAAATTATGATATTTTAACAGTAAGCAAAGGTTGATTAACTCAGACTTCGTTTTTGAGCTTTTTGACTTATGTGAAATTACCAAAATACCCCTACGGGGCATAGTTTGGTTAAAGATGATAAATTTCACATATATGCTTTAGCCTACTGTTATAACTCATCAAATTGGGTATGTTTGCTGTTTACATCAGACCTGTAACTCAGTTAAACATTTAAACTCTTTTATAACCTTTAAAATGACCAAACTACCCCTACGGGGCATAGTTTGTGTTTAAATTCGTTTCGGGCATAATGAAAGACATCTTACTGATGTCACAACATATTTGAGGCATAATTAACTTAGCAAACCTGTAGATAGCTCTAATGAATACCCGTCACGCTTATTACGCGTTCGGTTCGGTTTATGTAACAAGTTTACATAAATTAGCCGAAACGGGTCAAACCTTATCGGTTTTATCTCAAAATCCAGAATGTGTATAGTTTACCCATATTATACAAGTCTCCAAACTTGTCGGGTCTAAATCACATTCTATTCCGGTCTTCGCTTAATCATGCGTTTGAACCGTATATTCCCTTAAGACTAACCGGTCTAAGCTTAGGCTTAATTAAAGACCCGTTAGCATTCTAATTAATTATTTATACCATCATTCCAGACTAGAGCTTTCCGGTAAATTGTATCTACGCTTACTTAAGTGACTACGGCTGAGTTATTAGATTCTTGCTATTTAAGACAGGAGCTAGCTCAGGTAAATACTCTTAACTTATTTTCCCTATACGGGCTTGGAATACGGTATAATGATACCGCTTGGTCGGGTATTGAATGTTTAATCGGATTGTGATTAAATTATTGAGGTAACCCGGTTTAATCTGTATTGTTTGAAATAAAAGCCTTTAGGGGTTAATGACCATGTCCCGGATATCCTTGACATCATTGTATTATAAAATGGCCACGTCTTAGGTACGGGGTGTAGGCATACACCTGACAGTTACTAAGTAATAACGGTATCTCACTCTCTTGTGGGCCTATACTTGTGGCGTGTCTGTTAATCTGACTCGGTTTCTACATCGGGCCCTGAACGTATAACGAACATGTAAATCTGTATACAAGGTTATAAATATAATTGTTCCAAGTATAAAAGATTAATTTTGCCTCTGTGCATTTTAATCAAAGTGTCAATATATTTTGTGCCATGTGCATCCAAACCAATTTTTAATCATTTTCCAAAATGAGTCGGTTGAGTGTATTTACCAGTGAAAACTGACGTATTTTCCAAAAGGGTTAAGTGACAGGTGCTGAACATAATTGGCTGGAAGCTCAGGGCGCTAATAAGGAAATCTTGCAAGTTCTAGGCGTCTAAAGTCTGTTGAACAAATGATATGTTTTAAGATCCGCCTGTGGATCCTTTACCTTCCGTTGTAATACTTTGACATTACTTATATTCGGAATGTAATATATTTATCTTTTGCTTCCGCTGTGCAATATTATATTGTGTTGTTTGACCATGATGTTGCCAACCACGTCACGATACTCCCCCACTGGGCCCACCGGTGACACGTGGAAAATCGGGGTGTGACAAAACATGTGATGAAAACAACTATACTAAGTATGTAACAAATGGACATACATAGCATGTGACGTGAAACAAATGTACTAAGTATGCACACAATGGACATACATAGCATGAAATGTAATGTAAACAATGTACTAAGTACGCACACAATGGGCATACATAGCATGAAATGTAATGTAAAACAATGTACTAAGTACGCACACAATGGGCATACAAAGCATCAAATGTAATGTAAAACATGTACTATAATGTACTAACGAACATAGCAGGTATATGATGTGAAAACATGGAAAGCATGAAAGTAACAAGTAGGCACATGTGTTTCACCCCAAAACAGTTTGAAAACAGTAAAAGAGGGGTCTATGTACTCACTTGAGATTGCTCAGAAGTCCTAAGATAACCACCAAGCAATGCTAGAGATCACGGAATCAAACGGCACCTAATATAGGTAACTATGTTAATATACCAGACCTAAATCGGAAGATCGGATAGAATGCGGGTTCGTAAACCTAACGTGTATGGAGACTCGTGTAATATGGTTTAACAAAGCCTACATACTAAATGAAACCTAACATAAGTGCTTACGACCCATTACGACCCGTTTAGGTAGCTTATGCTACTTTAACGCGTCGCTCGCGTGAAACGCGTTCGGACCGCCTAACTAGTCCTATGACAAGTAAAATATGCCTTAACATATCTAATATTGTTACCAAAACAGTTTAGATACCAAAATTTATGTTACATATGCTTAAAATGAATTTTGGCGTCAAAAGGGCATTTTGGTAATTTACCTAAGGCATATAAACTACCTATCATACAACTACCTAAACGAAGCGACCATAAGGTATAACCTCGGAAGGTTATTCCCTATATACTATGGTCACCTAATGTGTTTGGTCGGATCCTAATGATCGACCAAATGGGTCGGGTTCGAAGGTATAAGCGATTTATTAGATCGCTTACCCTTACGACCCTAGACAACGTGGTAATCAGTAGGTATAGTCACAAGGGACTATAACCATCGTGATTACAATCACGTTGCGAAGTTCAAACGAACTTCACATTGACCATAAACTGGATAATGCAGAAAGTCAAACAAAGTTTGACTTTCGGACTCGAAAAGAAATAAAAGAACGAAGGAACACTTACGAAGGGTCCCCGAATGCTAATCTAGATCAAAATAGCTCAGGTATGAAACAAAGGTTTCAACTTAGAGCACATTAGATCAGATTCTTGTGAGGAAAAGTGAAGGGTGGAGGTGGGTATTTATAGTTTTCGGTTCACCGTTAGGATCATTTCTTGAAAAGGGGGCACGATCTAAGCCGTACACTTGTTGGAAAGTTGTGGTAACTCATTTGCCATCCACCATAAGAGTTTGACACTTGGCACTTGGCCTTTGGAGAGTGTTAAGGGCTGTTAACAGCTGAAAAAAAAACGTTTTGCTGCATCTGGCCCCTACTTACGGACCTAGTTTGGCAGATTTACAGTTTCAGTCCCTACAACCTCAAAACTTGGTTTTCGATGCGTTTTTTTACACGTTTAAGCCCCGTTAACCCCATTTCAAAGCTCTAAAATGAATTTAAAGTAAAGGGAACTTAAAATGTGTTCAAAAATATCTCGGGTGTCGGTTCGTTTAGCCGTACGGTTACGTTGTTCGGTTAATTACGACGGAATGCGCATACGCGCGAAAAATGATCCAAATGGCGTGACGAATGGATTTTTCTTATGCCAAACACTAAAATAAAATATTTTAGTGCTTACATAAATTTTTGGATGTCCGGATGTATTCAGAACGTAAGTTATGCGCGAAAATGCAAACTTGTGCACTTTTTGACGCTTTTAGTCCCTGAATGACCCCAAAAGTTTATTTTAGCATACCGAAACCCTCAAAGCCTATTTCTAAGCTATGTAAAGGATATTTATGGTATGTTTAACTTATGGTCATGTTCCGGAATGTTCGTTACAGTTCAAATTGGCATACTTTCGCAGTTTGTCAAGTTTAGTCCCTGTAAGCGAATTAACTTGTTTTTGCCATACCAAAGCATTCAAAACTTATTTCTAAGTTATGTATGGGTTATTTAAGGTATGTTAAGTGTATGATGATGTTCCGGAGTATTTGTCGCATTAAACTGGCTACGTTTACGCACCAGTTTGCGTATAACTCTCTAGAAAGTGATATAGAGTTTGAAATTGAATAAAAGTCAAAACATGAAAAATGTAAAACATAACCAAACAAACATTGGGATCAAATGACATTGTTTTATTGATAATGGTACTGTTCATAATGATTACAAGCACAGATGTTACAGTCCAAGATGAGGAAAATCGATTATAAGTCGGTTAAAATGGCATTGGCAGACACTAGCCCAAAGAATTCGGATCAGAGGCGCCTTAACGTCACGCGTAGCCCCCCCCTAGGGTGCCTCGCGTCGCGCGACGCCCCCTGATCAAATCCAACTTTCAGATTTTTATGTTTTGGTCCTTGGCTCTTGGAAACTTTGCTTCGACTTTATTTCTTGCACTTTGAACCCTCCAATTTGACTTATAAGGGCTTCAAGACATATACCCACTTTGTTAAGTCCTCGGTTAACTTCATTGTCACCCGAAAAGTCATAAACTTCATCGTAGACGCTTTTAACCCTTCGCATACGAATTTGATCATAACTTTCTCATACGATAACGAAACTTTATGAAATTTATATCGTGCATTCCAGTGAGCATAATTAACCGTTACAAAGCTTCGGGTTTGCTAAAAGGTCACTCAGAGGTATAACTTAAACATGTTGACACATTTAACCCCTGTAGTTTGTAATCTCTCACTTTCTTTCATATTTAGCTTCGTATGATCCATGATTTATTCGTTTGAAGGTATGAGCATCATGTAGGGTTAATGTACAATATATTTATTCACTGTTGACATTTAGAACCCGTATATTCTCATACTTTCCATGTTTGTCAACTTTAATCCTTCTATAACATTCTTTCACACGTTCAAACATATGACACGTGTCAACACATTATAGGACGTGAATTTTCGAGGTGTTACATCCTCACCCCCTTAAAAGAAATCTCGACCTTGAGATTTACTGAAATAAATAAGGGTACTTTTCTTTCATTGTGGACTCAACCTCCCACGTGTATTCGGGACCTCTACGGGCATCCCATTTTACCTTTACAATAGGCACATGCTTCCTTCGAAGCTTCTTAACCTGTCGATCTTCAATCGACAATGGTTTTTCCACAAATTTCAAGCTCTCATCTATATGCACATCTGTATGTGGTATGACTAGCGATTCATCAGCTAGGCATTTCTTCAGATTGCAGACGTGGAATACGTTATGAATACCACTAAGCTCTTCAGGTAAATTTAACTTGTAAGCCACTGATCCAACACATTCGATAATCTCGAACGGTCCAATATACCTCGGGCTTAACTTACCTTTCTTACCGAATCGCATCACCCCCTTCCAGGGTGATACTTTAAGCAACACTTTGTCACCTACTTCGAATTTCATAGGTTTACGCTTTGGATCTGTGTAACTCTTCTGCCTATCTCGGGCAGCTTTGAGACGGTCACGAATCTGGAAAATCTTGTCCGTCGTTTCAAAGACTATCTCCGGTCATGATAATTGGACATCTCCAACTTCCGCCCAACAAACGGGCGTTCTACACTTTCTACCATATAAGGCCTCGAAAGGCACAGCCTTAATGCTGGTATGGTAGCTATTGTTGTAGGAGAACTCGATTAACGGCAGGTGGTTATCCCAACTACCACCTAAATCAATCACGCATGCTCGAAGTATGTCTTCCAAAGTTTGGATAGTACGCTCACTCTGCCCGTTCGTCTGAGGATGGTAAGTCGTACTGAAATTTAAGCGCGTGCCCAAAGATTGTTGGAAGCTTTTCCAAAAATGGGATGTGTATCTAGTATCTCTGTCAGAGATAATAGACACAGGTATGCCATGTAAAGCTACAATCTTATCTACATACAGTTGGGCTAACATGTCGGAGCTATAAGTCTCCTTAATGGGTAGGAAATGTGTTGACTTAGTCAGTCTGTCTACGATCACCCAAATGGTGTCATTTCCTTTCCTTGTCTTAGGTAACTTGGTGATAAAATCCATAGTTACCATTTCCCACTTCCACGTAGGAAGTTCAGGCTGTTGTAGCAAACCTGACAGCTTTTGATGTTCTGCTTTGACTTGCGCACACGTCAAGCATTTAGCTATATAGGTAGCTACAGACTTCTTCAAGCCTATCCACCAATAGTTTGCCCTTAGATCCTGGTACATCTTATCAGTTTCAGGATGAACGGAATATTTAGAACTATGGGCTTCCTGGAGGATAACATCCTGAAGTCCTCCATAGATTGGAACCCATATTCGTCCATTCAATCTAAGAATTCCGTCCTTGCCAAGAGATAACTGCTCCTCAGTTACCCCAAGCTTTTCATTAGGATAGTTAGCTTCCAACACAGCTTTCTTCTGTGCAGCTAACAACCTTTCATTCAAACTGTTCTTAATCTCAATGCTCTTGGCATTGATTCGGATGGGTTTCACCCTTTCCTTTCGACTCAAGGCATCAGCGACTACATTCGCCTTGCCGGTATGGTATCTGATTTCACAATCATAATCATTCAAAGTCTCCATCCATCGGCGCTGCCTCATGTTTAAATCCTTCTGATTAAACAGGTGCTGGATGCTCTTGTGATCAGAATAGATCACACATTTGATACCATATAAATAATGCCTCCATAGCTTTAGTGCAAATACAACGGCACCCAACTCCAAGTCATGGGTGGTGTAATTCTTTTCGTGCACCTTTAACTGCCGTGAAGCATAGGCAATAACCTTGCCTTTCTGCATAAGCACACACCCCATTCCAGTGTGTGATGCATCGCAGTAGACTACGAATTCTTCGGTACCTTCAGGCAATGTCAGTACAAGAGCGTTGCTCAACTTTTGCTTTAGGATATCAAAGGATTCTTGTTGCTTGGGTCCCCAGTCAAACTTAATTTTCTTCCTAGTCAAAGAAGTTAGGGGTGCAGCAATCCTTGAAAATTTTTCAATGAAACGCCTATAATATCCTGCTAAACCTAGAAAGCTATGAATCTCTGTAGGCGTCTTTGGCTCTTGCCAGTTCATAACAGCTTCCACCTTAGCGGGATCCACTTGGATACCACGCTCACTAACCACATGTCCAAGGAATTGGACTTCTCGAAGCCAGAATTCACACTTAGAGAATTTGGCGTAGAGCTTCTCCTGCTGAAGTAGTGAAAGAATACATCGAAGATGCTTCTCATGATCAGCTTGGTTCTTTGAGTAGATGAGAATGTCGTCGATGAAAACGATGATAAATTTATCTAAGTAAGGCTTGCAGACGCGATTCATGAGATCCATGAATGCAGCAGGTGCATTAGTGAGCCCAAAAGGCATCACTAGGAACTCGTAATGACCATAACGAGTCCTAAATGCGGTTTTGTGTACGTCTTCATCTCTAACCTTCAGTTGGTGGTAGCCTGACCTCAAGTCAATCTTCGAGAAATAACTTGCCCCTTACAATTGATCGAACAAATCGTCGAACCTGGGCAAAGGATACCTATTCTTTATTGTGACCTTATTAAGCTCACGGTAATCGATGCACAGACGCATCGATCCATCCTTCTTTTTGACAAACAAGACTGGCGCTCCCCAAGGAGACGAACTAGGTTTAATGAAACCTTTAGCTAGCAATTCGTCTAGTTTTGTTCTCAATTCCTTCATTTCTGTTGGTGCCAGCCTGTAAGGTGCTCTAGCAACAGGTGCTGCTCCAGGGATGATGTCAATTCTGAATTCCACTTGCCAATCTGGTGGTAAACCAGGTAGTTCTTCAGGAAAAACTTCAGGGTATTCAGAAATGACGGGGATGTCTTCCATCTTAGGTTTCGGCTCATCGATAGTCACCTGTGCCATGTAGATGACACAACCTTTCTTCAAACACTTAGAGGCCTTGAGCATAGTCATTTGCTCAGGCAGTCCATACCGGGTATCTCCCTGAATGGTAAGTGATTCACCAGACGGAGTCTTGATCACCACTTGCTTCTTATTACAGACAATTTGGGCATGGTTATGAGATAACCAGTCCATGCGTAAAACGATGTCAAAACCAGCTAACTTCAAAGGAAGTAGGGACAAAGGAAAAGAGTGGTTCTTAATGGATATGAAACATCCATCTAATACGGTTGAGGCGGTTTCTAAGGTGTCATCTGCTAATTCCACCTCATACTTCACACTTAAGGTTTTAACAGGTAAATTCAGCAATTTGCAAAACTTATTATCTACAAATGATTTATCAGCGCCTGAATCAAAAAGTACTCTTGCATAGATATCATTTATGAGAAAGGTACCTGTGATCACGTTATCGTCTTGCACAGCCTCCTTCGCATCCATCCTAAAGACCCTAGCATTGGTCTTCTTGGCCTCTTCAGGCTTCTTGGCGTATTTAGGGCAGTTGGTTTTAATGTGCCCTTTCTCATTGCAACTGTAGCACGTTGCATCCTTCAGCTTTTTGCAATCCAAGGTCTTGTGTTCCTTGGACTTGCATATCCCGCAAGCAAGAGTTCTTGGCTGAGTCTGCGAGTTCGATTCAAATTTGCACTTCCCGAAGTGCTGTTTCTTGCAAATCTTGCACTTGGGCTTATCACCTGACTGATGCCCATCCTTCTTTGACTCAGACCCCTTCTTGTTGTCACCATTTCCTTGGTGCTTCTTGTTTGACCTCCGTGAATTGTCATCTTCACATTTCCTTTTCTTAGCATCCTTGTTCCTCAGCGATCTTTGTCTGACCGCGTCCAGTGTGAGGGACAAAGATATATCAGCTACAGATCTGAAAGTAGCTGGCCGAGAGGCTTTAACGCTTGCCTTTATCTCTGGGGCTAAACCCCCAATGAAGCGAGCTATTCTTTTGGGTTCCGGGGTCACCAAATACGGAACCAACCTCGACATTGTATTAAAGCTCGTGAGGTAAGCTTGGCAATCTAGATTGCTCATTACCAACGAAAGAAAATCTGACTCAATCTTTTCGACCTCGTGCTAAGGACAGTAGTTCTCCCTGATGAGGGCAATGAATTGTTCCCATGACATGTTGTACAGTGGAATCTTCCCAGTAGCTTGGATCAACGATCTCCACCAGGCTAAGGCCTCACCCTTGAAAGAATGAGACACAAACTTGACTATATCCCTCTCAGCGCATCCGCTGATATCCACTACTGTGTCCATCTCATCTAACCACGTCATGCAGTCAATGGCTCCTTTTTCCCCAGTGAAATCCCTGGGTTTGCATGAAACAAAGTATATATAGGTGCAACCCTTATTACGGGGTTCTTGATTTAGTACAATCTGTTGAGATGGAGCACTGTGGTGGTTTGAGGAGAGTCGATCATCATCTTTCTTTGGTTCTTCCTTCTTGGAGGGAGGCTTTGAATGCGGTGTAGATAGGGTCCTACTTCGAGTCCCACTATATTCTTCATACTGCCGCTCTAAGGCCTTTGTAACTGCGTCGTCTACTAACGCTTTCAGTTCAGCACCCGTTATATTAATTCGGGCGTTATCATTATTCTCCACTGGGTGACTATTAATTTCATCCGAGTCAGCCATTTTAATTGAACTGTTACATAAAACAAGGGCAATAGTTTACTTGGGAGTTTATTATGGAATTGTCTTTTATGGCAATTCATTAACCATGGTAAACATAGACCATATTTGGTTAATTTATTAATCATATTCATTTAGGATTTCTATTATAATTTATCCTAATTATAAAACAGTAACAGTTTTATTAGTAGCACAAAAGGCCTAGTCACAAGGACATTTTTAAATTATAAGCCATGATTTCAGAGAATCAAGGTATGAAGGATTGAACATAGTTCATTACCTTTTTCAGGCAGGGTCATAGACTATTACTATCTTTTGTCTCATATGAAAATGAGCAGGGCCCGTAGACACTATATTACCAATGTATGGTCAAAATATGATCATCTTAATTGATGATTTAAACCCATGATTCAGAGATCATTAAGTTGGGTTAGGAATCTTTTGAAGAATCCTTATATAAGAATGACGTGGGTGATTTTAACGAATCACATCTGCCAGGAGTGTTAACATGTTTTTAGATGTTAACTGGGATTTGAATCTTTTTAACAGGTTTTACCATCTTGGCTAGGTCTTATAATGACATGCAGGCTAGGTTATACCCTTAAGATCCTTAGTTAATATTTAAATAGGCAGATTATTTTTAAAAGGAATGATTTTGATTCATTTATTTCATATATAATTTATTTTTGCATAAAATGGCAAAAATGAAATTTATAAATTAAACATTCCATTAATTATTAATAGATTACACATCGCCCTAAACGGGACTTTTTAGACAGAACAACATACCCACGCAGGGGTCAAATTGAAATACTAGTCCACGCAGGGACTTAAACAAACAACATACCCTCGTAGGGGTTAACAGAAAGATAGACCCACGCAGGGGTCAAAACAAACAAACATACCCACACAGGGGCTAATACAGCAAGACAGGCCCACGCAGGGGCTCAACTGATACAAGGAAATTTACAACAAACAAAGGAATGATTCAATGGTCCTTCTTGCTCTTCCCCTTTATTAAACTTGTCAATCCCTGGAAGAAGCTTTGTTGCTCCCTGCGATCTCTGTGAAAATCTCGCTCGACTTGGTCCAACCTTTGAAGAATTTCTTCCCTTTCAGGTGGGGAAAACCGAGGCGGCTGCGATTGTTGCCGAATTATAGGTCTAGCAGGTATTTGGTACACATGAGTTGGGTACCCTACTCCCCAAGGAGCTCCATACGGTCCTTCCGGGTGAAGGGCGTTGTAATTGGCCGCTACCATGTATGGGTCGGCTTCAGCGTAACCATAGTTGGTGTGAGCCAGCTGCTCAAACGGGTTGTACGCCATAGAACCAGCGTAGGCAGGAATCGGGTTATCAAAACCCATCGGTGGTGGTTGCGGTGCAACTGGGTTCGAAGGCCCACCCATTTGCGGGTCTTCGTGTAGTGGCGGATAATGACTGCCACTTGATTGACGAGGAGAGCTAAAATGAAAATCTCCTCCACGCGCGAACATTAGCGCGCCTGTCCTCCTACGCCTTGGCGGTTCCAGAGGTGCCTGATTAACTGATAGGCGGTGGGGGCGGTGGCGTGACTGCCACAAAACGTGAATCCCCAGAGGGATCCTGCTGCTGCTGCTGCTGCTGGTGAGGCGACGAATGGTGCGAGGGTGTAAAATACCACTCGAACTGGTTAAATCGTGCCTGGTAACTGTCCGGACCATGGTAGGCTGATCAATGAAAAGACGAACCATCTGAGACCTCGATAGGATGGTTGGGAGTTCCGGTTGCAGGCTCGACGGGATCTGTGTCCTCATCCATGTCCTCTGCATGATCGCCGGAGAAATGATCCTCTGGCCCCAATGGGTTAAAACCCACTAGTTCTTGTATGTAGTTTGCCGGGTTAAACCGGCCCCGGAAAACAGGTGTGGGGTCTCCAAAGGAATGGTGCGATAAGGATCGCTGTAGAGGTATGTAAGAAGGTTGAGGGTTATCGGGCTCATTTTCCGACTGTGGCCCATAAGAGTTATGAAAGGGAGGCGTCGAACTAAGTGAAACAGATCGTCTCGCAGGCTCAAAAAGGTTCCTCCTGTTCTCTCGTGGGTCAGCACTCGCAGTGGTGGAAGGAGCTCGCATGTGCGAAGGCCCGGCCTCGTGGTCATTGGGGGCGGTGATTGGCCCCTTGCCTCGTCCTCTACGTCTGAAGAATCTTGGCGGCATATTTAACCCTGTCAATATAACATAAGATAACGACAAGAATATATAAAATAAGGGACAAAACAAAACAAACAAGTAGAATTTGTCCTATGTTATTTGTCTAGACTCGAAAGTTTAGGAATGTGCAATTGTGTCATTGAGATTAAACACAAAAGGCTAGTGTTTAATCCACTCAATGTTGGCTCTGATACCAACCTGGCACACCCCGACTTTCCACGTATTACCGGTGGGCCCGGTGGGGGATGTCGTGACGTGGTTGGCAACATAATAGTCAAACAACACAATATTTAAATGCACAGCGGAAGCAAATGAAAGGTATATTTCAACTGAATATAATTGTAATATCGTGTATCACAAACAGTTGAAAGAATCCACAGAAGGATCAAAAATAAATAGGAACAGTAGTTCAACAGACGTTAGGCATCTTAAGCTTGCGAGACTCTTTATTGATGCTAAGGAGAAATCCAGCCTATTACGAGTAGTACCTGCATTTAATCTTTTTGGGAAAATACGTCAGTTTACACTGGTAAATACAATCAACTGACTCATTTTAAAAATGATTAAAAATTGATTTGGATGCACATGGCACAAACATTTTATAACTTGGGATAATTATTTAAATATATAAACTTTTAAAAGAATTACATGTTCCTTATGCGTTCAGTAGCCCGGATCGTGCCGGGTTAAAGATCAATAGACACACCACATTATTTATTTATGCACTGACGGGTGTATGCCTACACCCCGCGCTTAGGTCGTGGCCATTTCGTAAAATGATGCCATGGATATCCGGGACATGCTCATTAACCCCCCAAAGGCTTTAAGCAAACAAAACAATTTAAATGGGCCATCTCGATAATACTTAACCACCAATCGATTAAGGTCGAATGCCCGACCAAGCGGTATTTTATATACCGTACCCCAAGCCCGTATAAGGGAAAATAAGTTAAAAGTATTTACCTTTGCAAGTATAATTCACAAACAGGAAATGCAAGTAGCTTTTACTGGTCCTCCTATTCTGGAACGAAGGTTTATAATAACCTATTAGAATCCTAACGGGTCTTTAGTTAAGTTTAAGCTTAGACCGGTTAGTTTTAAAGATACGGTTCGTACGCACGATTAAGCGAAGACTGGAATAGAATGTGATTTAGACCCGACAAGTTTGAAGACTTGCTTAATATGGGTATTTCATACACATTCTGGATTTTGAGATAAAACCGATAAGGTTTGACCCGTTTCGGCTAATTTATGCAAACTAGTTACATAAACCGAACCGAACGCGTAATAAGCGTAACGGGTATTCATGAGAGCCATATACAGGTTTCCTAAGTTAATATGCCTCAAATATGTTGTGACATCAGTAAGATATCTTTTATCATGCCCGAATCGAATTTAAACACAAACTATGCCCCGTAAGGGTAGTTTGGTCATTTACAAGGTTATAAAAGAGTTTAAGTATTAACCTGAGTAACAGGTCTGATGTAATCAGCAAAAATACTCAATTTAATAAGTTATAACAGTAGGGTAAAGTATATATGTGAAATTTATCAATTATAACCAACTATGCACCGTAGGGGCATTTTGGTAATTTCACATAAGCCAAAAAGCTCAAAACTGAAGTCTGAGTTAAACAACCTTTGTTTACTGTTAAAATATTATAATTTACCTAAAATATCAGTAGGTATCAACCCTTGTACGTTTAAAATAGTTTTAGTACATACTATGCGTTAAAAACGCTTAATAAGGCGATTAAAAGCCGTTTCCGGGTTCTATATGGAAAACTGATATTTTTATTATTCCAAAAGGTTTAAAATAATTTATTTATCATATATAATCAGTAGCAAAAGGTTTGGGGTCAAAAAGATATGTAAAACTCATTTTATAGCCCAAAAGGGCAAAACCGACAATTACCGAATCAAGCCTACGACTCTAAGTTATGCTCAGCCTAAAATTAATTAAAAATCTTCAAAAATCCCAAAATAATATATTATATCAGTGGGAAAATATTTTGATATCAAAAAGTGGGTTTAAATAGGCTATACGCTAATTATGTTGTTTAATCGCTAAAGAAGCTTTCTAATTACGCTAATGAGCATAACTCTCAATCTACACCTCAAACTGATGTCAAATTTTGGGTGCAAGTTTATAATTCAGTAACTAAGATTTCTACTCTTTTACATTTGCAAAAATCACGTTTTATGGTGAAAAGAGCATAATGGTCAACATATGAGCAATTAACGGAATCATGCATATTAATTGGATAACTAATGAACCAAGGTGTATAATCACAGAGGGTTATACTAGCATGTAACCTAGTCCAATTAAAGCTCTAAGGCATTTCTAAAACATACCAAAACGGGTCAGAACTGAAGTCAAAGCTTTGCGACTTTCGGTTCCGAACCGGGTCTAAACAGAAAATTGTCGGGTTGAACATGTTTAGACATGTTCTTACATTATTTACCAAGTTATATTAATGATCAAACAGGTTGTATGGGTTCTACATTGCTAATTATGCATAAATTAGAACATAAGCATTCTGTTGACTTTTTAATAACAAGTTTGACCCGACAAATGGTCTAGTTAGAGTGGGAATCAGAGGGTGCCCTTTTAAGGGTTTAATGCCCACATAATTACCAACTTATAACTACTTTCAATTCGACTAATCACTGAACCATCAATGATTAATTGCTAAGTCAACCGTTAATTACGACAGTTTGACTTTTAAGCTAAAACTAAGCAAAAACTTAACTAAGAAAGGTTAAGCATACTTACTGAAGTCCTATGCACGATTAGGAAAGACTTGGGTCTGCTCTTAAGCTCCAAGAAGCTCCAGAAATGCAGAAATGAGGTGTGAAGTAATGGTTGCAACCTTGTGGCCTTTTATAGTGTTCAAAACCTCATGGATCATTGACACACAAGCCTAGCAATGGCCATGGATCATTCCCAGATGTCCCTAAGGGCCTAGGGGTTGTTTAGGGGTCGTCCAAGATGAGGAAAATCGATTATAAGTCGGTTAAAATGGAATTGGCAGACACTAGCCCAAATAATTCGGATCAGAGGGGCCTTAGCATCACGCGTAGCCCCCCCAGGGTGCCTCGCGTCGCGCGACGCCCCCCTGATCAAATCCAACTTTCAGATTTTTATGTTTTGGTCCTTGGCTCTTGGAAACTTTGCTTCGACTTTATTTCTTGCACTTTGAACCCTCCAATTTGACTTATAAGGGCTTCAAGACATATACCCACTTTGTTAAGTCCTCGGTTAACTTCATTGTCACCCGAAAAGTCATAAACTTCATCGTAGACGCTTTTAACCCTTCGCATACGAATTTGATCATAACTTTCTCATACGATAACGAAACTTTATGAAATTTATATCGTGCATTCCAGTGAGCATAATTAACCGTTACAAAGCTTCGGTTTTGCTAAAAGGTCACTCAGAGGTATAACTTAAACATGTTGACACATTTAACCCCTGTAGTTTGTAATTTCTCACTTTCTTTCATATTTAGCTTCGTATGATCCATGATTTATTCATTTGAAGGTATGAGCATCATGTAGGGTTAATGTACAATATATTTATTCACTGTTGACATTTAGAACCCGTATATTCTCATACTTTCCATGTTTGTCAACTTTAATCCTTCTATAACATTCTTTCACACGTTCAAACATATGACACGTGTCAACACATTATAGGACGTGAATTTTCGAGGTGTTACAAAGGGTTGGCACTATTCTAACATATTCAAAGAATAAAGTAGTGTACCCCTTACTATCCACTCCAGTCATTCTAAGGTTATAGAACTCATTTGCTATTTGTTCCTTTTCATTGGGAGGACATAATTTTCTTTCTACCATATTTTTAAATTCCTCCCATTCCATATTGTAAATCCTGTCACTTCCCCTAGACTAGAGGATAGTGTTCCACCATTCTAAGGCTGAGTTCTTAAACATATTGGAGGCAAACATTATCTTATCTTCTTCTTCGCACTTGCTTATTTTTAAGATTGCCTCAGTCTTTTCTATCCAGCGTAGTGCTGCAATGGCCCCTTCATTGCCCGAGAATTCTTTTGTTTACAAGACCAGAATTCTTTGTAAGAACAACCATAAGACATGGTCTTTCTTCTTTTTGGAATGGGCACTTGAAGTATGGGTCCATTATGCACACTGTAACTAGGTTCTATATGGGTTCGTTTACTTCCATTACCACTTTCATTATTATTTACTGCATCCCTAACATTTTGGATAATAGCTGACATGGCATCTCTAATTCCTTGGGTTACAAGGAGTCGAATTTCACTGTTATTCATTTGATTTTCATTATTCTGGTTTTCTGGATCTGCTGCATCGGCCATCTGGATTTTAAACAATTACCAAGTATTAATATTGCATAAAAAATATCTAATGCAACAATCACACAACAAGCATGTTGATCCAAAATCGTCGAGCATTGCGACTTACTCTATTTTATAGTATGCATCTATAATTATTATAAATACAACTGGAATAAAAATACAATACTAATATGCATCACTAACCACTAGGTGGTCTATACTACAATATATATATTATCATTTTTTTTCAAACATACACACATATTATATATATATATATATATTTATATTATTATTATTATTATTATTATTATTACTAATGGTAGGGGTTCATCCAAAAGTCCATATTACGCTCGTCATATTTCCAGACGAGTCGTTCCCCTATTTGTCTCATCCTTTCGTTTTTTTCTAAAATCTCCTCACCAAAGGTTCGGAGTTCTTGCACATTTTCTGTACTCATGGGTGGTGCTGGTATTAGATCTGGGTACTGTGGCATTGGGTCTTCCTGAGGATATGGATTCTCTAGAATTTCCCTAATGTATTCATCATTATCATAATAGGGATCTAGAGGGTCCAGACCTGGGTAAGCTGCTAAGTTTGGCATGGGTTCCTCTGGTATTGGTTAGCGTTGCTGGTAATCCCTATGGTCGTCAAACCAGGGATCGTAGTCTGGGTCTAAGGTATTGGGTGCTGGTACTCTAGGTATCTCAGTTGGGTCAAAGGTTGGTGCTGGGATTTGGTTTTCCGAGTTGGCTTCAATCTTCATTGGTTGAGTGGGAAACAAGGGTAATGGTTGGGGTGCTATGAGTTGCTCTAAATTAGGGTCTGCAGCTGTAGTTGCTAGAATATGAAAATTTGCTAGACTCCTTTTGAGCATATCTTGGGTTTGAGCATCTGTTTCTCTCTTAGCGGTTGTTAAAACTCGCTGTTGTTGTAATTTTTTCATCCTCTTCCTACGTTCATGCGCACCTCTGCTGAACCTTCCTCTCTTTTTAGGAGGGAAGGGCTCTTCAGATTGAGCCTTGAACACGAAAATCCCATCTTCATGGTCAGCCGAATACCCTGAGAGAGTAGGCTATGAAGAGGTACCTTCACTCCTAGGTGAGCTGGACAACTGACGGTAAGCGTCGGAAGGTCCTTGGTCGCTCAAACTGTAAACTAACTAATAGTCAAATAACACACAACAACAAAATACAGATATGCACGTAGTTCCGTAATTAATTTACTAACATTTTGAATAATATCTTGGTGTCAGCAGAACACTTCTATGGCTGAATCAGTGGCTTAGCTCTGATACCACCTTCTGTCGCAACCCCCGTCCCCTAACAACCCGGGAACGGGCGGCCGCGGCCAGTTTTGGTGGTATCGGTGTTTATCATTTTGGCAGCGGAAATTATATCAGGATCGTAGTTAGGAAATATTTTATCAGAGTAAAATACCACGCTTTTATAATATTAAATCCATGGGAGATTCCCAAGTTTCAAGTACACACATTTTCATAGGGATAAACCCTATTTTATTTAAATAAAAACATATCTTTATTTAGGTAACTTTTATTGCCATTTTTTCAAGCCTTCAGTGCTGTCCAGCTGGCTTCTATTTGGCTTTCACGTTTTGTTACCTGAAACGCGTTTAAAAACATTTTGTCAGTGGGAAATACTGGTGAGTGAATCCCAGTTTAATCAAAACAGGTTTTATCAGTCTACAGTATTGAGGGCGGTCACACAATTACATTTGTTTCCATCTACTTTAATTACCACCCACGGTACTGTCAACCCGACTTATGGTCATGTTACTACTCACAATGTAGTAACAAATTTTGTATACAAAACCCCAACATACCGACGATAATTGTAGAATACAAATACTCAATCACTTTTTAATATAATGTTAATCATATGAGGTTTTGTAAAAACAATTTGCAAAAGGGAGATTACTCACAAAAAGGTTTACACAAAAAGAGGATTACTCATATTGCTGTCTTAGGGTTTTCCTTTAAGATTTCCTGGTGATTATCTATTAATTACACAAATGCACACGCGTTAGTATAATAACCCAATATTTATATTAGTAATACCCTCCCCGAGACGGCATTCCAACGACTACGTCAGGCAGAACCACGACAGCCATTACAGAACCCTGGATCAATCGGGCAGCGTATCTAATACGTAATCGGGGGTTTGATACTAACAACGAGGCAGAACTTCGTTATTTAGGGGGTATAATGCCCGAATATAGATTATACTATATAAAAATTCGAGAGAGGAAGTTGAGAAACGAACGACGTAAACTGAAGGCCTGAGCTCCCATTATATAGGGCTGGTCGACCAGGTTCTCGCGGCCCGCGAAAGAGAAAGGGAGGGCCTAGCGGCCCGCGACATAAGGTCTGTAGGGCCTAGCCTTGATTTGTCACCGATCTAGCTTCACCACGTGTTGACACGTGGAGGCTTCCGAGTTAGGCCGCATGTCAAGGCGCTCGCAGCCCGCGTAAGATGGAGAGTGGGTCTTCGCGGCTCGCGACAGATCATAAAAATGGAATTTTATTAAATTTTAATTTGTATAAGGTATTTTGGGCTCGGTTTTCGCATACGAGTTGCATTTTAAGACATATAGGGACATTCTAAATATATTAGGGTGTCGAAAATTATTTTGGAGGGTTGTTATATGATCCGCCACATAGGCGTCACGTAGGATGGGTATGAGGATGATGCAAAGGGGATGAAACTAAGGAAATAGGGGATGGACCTAATATATATATATATAGGCCAGTTAACGAACAATAAGGCTTATCGTACATTACGTACGCGATAACCCCAGCCGTCAGATCTTCATCTCCCATGCGATTTCATACCTCCATGCAAACTGTACGAACTATGCGAATTCAATTTTCCACAAGCGATTTTGTCCATCTACACACCCCATGCCATTTTCACATTACCCCATGCTAACCATTTTTTCACATGCGATTCTACACACCCCATGCCATTTTTCACATTACCCCATGCTAGCCATTTTTTCACATGCGATATTTAATCTTCCACATGCGGTTCTACACACCCCATGCCATTTTTCACATTACCCCATGCTAGCAATTTTTTCACATGCGATATTCAATCTTCCACATGCGATTTTGTCCATCCACACACCCCATGCCATTTTTCACATTATCCCATGCTAACCATTTTTTCACATGCGATTTCATTAGCCTTTTTATAACATGCGAAGATTGAATTCGCACCAGATCCGCACCAGATCGAACGGCTGGGATGATCGCGTATGTATTGTACGATGAGCCCTATTGTACGTTACACTTTCTCTCTCTCTCTCTATATATATATATATATGTGTGTGTGTGTGTGTGTGTGTGAGTTATATGTATATGTGTGTGTGAGGGGAGTTTGTCTTTAGTGGATCGTCTTCATCGTCCGGATGTAGCCATTTGGAACGACGCCGGTGATGGGCGAAATGGGGGGCGGAGCATTGACGGGCCACGACGGGGGTGGGACGAGCCCCACACCGCCTAGCCTAATATTTGGATCCAAGACAAGTTTTTGTATTAATAGTCTCATAGCAAATTGTTCTATGCTATTCCTTTCACCCGAAACTCTATCTCAAACATAAAATACTCGATTGAAATTTTAATAATTCAAAGTTTTTAATAACTTCAATTTTTTATTACGTTTTCATGATATTATATAATAATAATAATAATAATAATAATAATACATATTATTTCAAATTTCAAAGTCCTCATGAACAGTTAAATAGTTTAATATATAATTTATATATTTCTTTTGTGTATAATTATTCGTTTCCTTTCACTATATATATATATATAGGTAGAGGATCTTGTACATTAATCTAAAAGTGTGAGAAAGATGAGAAATATTGTGGTGATGATAAGTGTCCTAAATCTAAATTAATTCAAAAGGGTAAACAAGTAATTTTCTTATTGATTTAATTAATTGATAACCTTCCATAACCGCCACCCTTAATTACAGGAATACAAATTAAGAATTAATATATGAATTTTTGTCATCTCGTTTAGAACTGTTTAGTGTTATATAGTGTTATATGGTGTTATATAGTGTTATATAGTGTTATATGGCGTTATATAGTGTTTTTTGGTGTTATATGATGGATGTATAGTGTTATATGGTGTTATATGGTGTTATATGGTGTTATATAGTGTTATTTTAGAGTTATATAGTGTTATAGTGTTATATTTTTCTGATAGCATGTTTAGGATAGATGTATAGTGTTATATATTGTTATATAGTGTTACATAGTGTTACATGGTGTTATATAGTGTTATATGATGGATGTATAGTGTTATATATTTCTTGTAGCAGTTACATATTTTCTGGATTTTTTAGAATGTCCGAATTTTAGAATAAGTTTAAATTTGAATCGCTGGAATTTAGGAGTGAATCGCTAGAATTTAGGAGAAGTTACCTAATTTGAAACGTATACAAAGACACTATTACCCCTACAATTTTCAAATCAGTTCAAATAATTAAAACACAATTTATAATTTGGTCCCTATTGATCTCAACCATTAGATCAAAGATCTAATGGTTTAAAACACTTCTCACACTTTTGAATTAATGGACACTATCCCTACCCTATATATATATATATATATATATATATATATAGAGGCCAGTTAACGTACAATAGGGCTTATCGTACATTACGTACGCGATAACCCCAGCCGTCAGATCTTCATCTCCCATGCGATTTCATACCTCCATGCGAACTGTCGAACTGTGCGAATTCAATCTTCCACATGCGATTTTGTCCATCTACACACCCCATGTCATTTTCCACATTACCCCATGCTAACCATTTTTCACATGCGATATTCAATCTTCCACATGCGATTCTACACACCCCATGCCATTTTTCACATTACCCCATGCTAGCCATTTTTTCACATGCGATATTCAATCTTCCACATGCGATTTTGCCCATCTACACACCCCATGCCATTTTTCACATTACCCCATGCTAACCATTTTTTCACATGCGATTTCATTTGCATGGGATTTCAAACATGCGATTCAAGCCATGCGATTTCATTTGCCTTTTTATAACATGTGAAGATTGAATTCACACCAGATCCGTACCAGATCGAACGGCTGGGATGATCGCGTACGTATCATACGATAAGCCGTAATGTATTTTACACTTTTCATATATATATATATATAGGATTAGGTTCAAGAGTGAACACTAGTGTAGCTTGCGAACTGAGTGAACTAATCCTGGCCATACACGTGTGTAATCATTGGCCAGAATTTGATGTTGAAATACACTAGTGTATTTTACGATTTGATGATGAGATCCTGGCCATACACGTGTGTAGATCAATGGCCATGATTTGTTCACTCAGTTCGCAAATACACTAATGTTCACTCTAGAACCCCACCATATATATATATATATATATATATAATTTATTCATATATTTTTTAGTCTTTTTATATTATATAGTAGGGTACCTTATATAGTATAATAAAAACGTATATAACTATAAATATTGTTTGATATTACTCAATGTTATCAGATAAGAATAAAGCACTCAGTACTTAGATTCATTTTTATGGTTTTCGATTTCGATAATATTTCCTTTATACAACTCTATCTGCGACGATAAATGTGTATTGGTAACAGTACCATGACGATCTAAACTAATCGATACCGCTCCAACATCGGTGTCAGTACTTGTGTAGTTTTTATTGTTTTCGGATGATGTAAAGCACACGTTGGTTTGTATACCGAGCGAGTGTATGTATCGCACAAGTACTGTAACGAATCAAACCAATACCCATCGAATGTTCGCGGTCACGTATCGCCGCAACGCGCGGAGAAATACCCTAGTAATAATAATAATATGTTATGTTCGGTGTGAGTAAGTAGGTATGATATTGGATATAGATTAATCCGGTGAATATTATCTAAATTATAGTCTTAATTGAATATGCAAAAAAAATTAATTAGACCATGTGTAGTGGTGATGCCTATACACTTGGGCGTTTTGCGCCATGTGACAGCCCAGTCAGCAATGGGGCATTATGGGGCGTTTTCTAAAATGAGTGTAGTGGGGATGTGGGCATCGTGGGACATTATGTTAAAGGAGGTGTAAAAAATTAAATAAATAAAAAAAAACCATAAAAAAATGATTGGCCAAAGAAAAAGAAGGTTGTCTGTGATTGGCCAACAATACCTCCATCAGACGTCTTATTTTGCACGCCCCAACCAAATTTTTGAAGAAAAATACCCCGGGGGGCGATGTCGGACGTGCTTCATAAAAAAAAGGCCAATTTTTTCATCCACTACGCATGGTGTTATAATGGAACATTTATAAAGAAAAGTTAGGCATGATTACTAGGGGTGCTAAACGGGTCGTGTTCGTGGGTTGGAAGGTTCAACCCGACCCGAACCCGAAAATTTTAGACGAACCCGACCCGAATATTCTTAGGCTTACCCGAACCCGACCCATTCAACCCGAAATTTTTATTTTTTTAATTTTTTTCAGCAAATTAATATATTAAAATTAACATCTACTACAAAAAAAAAACACAAATTTATATAATAAAATTACATTAAAATCATAAAATATTATGTCAATTTCCCTTTTTAAGTTATATTTATGACATAAAACATATTGTAAAAATATAATTTTAATATAAATGGGTTAAACGGGTCAACCCGCCAACCCGACCGGGTTGACCCGAACCTGACCCGTTTAGCTAAACGGGTTCGCGGGTTCAACCTGAAACTGACCCGAACCCGTTTAGACCAAACCCAAACCCGCGAATTTCGTGTTAGTTTTGTGTCTTGTTTTTGGGTCGTGTCAGAAATTCACACCCCTAATGATTACAAGTACCACCAAAATGAAATTTATTTCATTTGTACATAGTTGGGTATCATTAAACAAACTCTCAATACAGAATGAGTCATGAAAACAAATTTTCAATCCATAGTATTCTTTATTGTCGCTATTTATAAAACTGTCATTGTTCCACTTACTTTCTAGTTGAATAGACATAATACTACATTGATTCCAAATATAGGTGATCCTTCTAATACGTTTTTCTATATGTAACAACATTTCATTAAGTAACTAGCTCAATATGATTGATTATAACATGTTTATACTTTTCTTAACATATACATGTTTATTTTCTAATTAAAATGGTACTTAATAAAAAATAATATATGTAATTAATATTAGTCTAGTAGATTAAGAGGCTGTTTGGTAGCCTCTGAATGGTCATTAAGAGGCTACCTCTTAATGGAACCATTAAAAATTTTACAAATGAGAAGGTAGAAGAATGTGACATGTGATGATTTACCATTCAGAGGTTACCTCTTAACCATTCAGACTTGAGGTTACCTCTTATTTATTCAAAGGTTTCAAACCATTAAGAGGTAGCATCTGAATGGTTATTAAGAGGCTACCAAACAACCCCTAAGAGTTCAAATCGAGTTTTTCATATACCAACAATAACAGAAACCTCATAAAAATTAAAATTAATACGTAATAGCCTTTAGGCCTCTTTAGCAAGCCCTACTATGTCGAGTTTTATTTGAGTCTAATTTCTCTGTCATGCGATAAACATATTACATCTTAGAAAAAACATATCAAATTCATTGAAGTCACTTTATTCGATTTTTTTAATTCTTATTCTCACAAATCCCATTAATTCATCCGTGCTGACAAATTTAAGCCTACGTAAATACAAATTTACACGCTTTAAAAGTAGAATTTCCATTTATGGTTTTAAAACCCGATGGTTAGTACATTCTTTGCCAAGAACATACATAACAAGTGCAAAAGTATACAAACTCAAGTTGAAGATCGAGTAAGGTCATGTTCGACTAAATACGTTACTTAAGTATCTGATTTTATGAGTAGAATATTCGGCCAAAAATTATTTAGGTTATCGATGATCGTAACCTTAAATAATGGATTATTCTTTTCACAATATTGCGTGCCTATGAACTCGACATATATGGTGACCGGAATACATGAACCCACGGAGAACACACGTGAATATGAATCTTAATAGAGTGATCCACATTCATTCTAGGCAGGGCCGGCCCAAGGGTAAGCCAAATGAGGCTTGGGCCCCCAAAACTATAGGGCCTCCACAATTTGATGAAACCACAATCCATTTATAAAAGATTTAGGGTGTGGTTATCAACAGATTGATTGTTGGTAGTGTAGTGGTTTTGTGTATGTATGGATGTTGGTGAGACCTGGGTACGAATCCCTGGTTCACTATTTTTTTTTCTTGTTTTTAAATTTTAACACAATCTTTCAAATAATTACACCTGGGCCCTTCAAGTTTAACTTTTAATCACATACATTTTTCTGGGAAAAAGGCCACAAGATTTTATTTCGCCTTAGGCCACCAAAATGGTTGAGCCGACCCTGATTCTAGAGTTGAGAGATGGAGTTAGGGTAAGTTGAAAGAGATTGTAAGATACTTGTGATATTCTTATCGTATGGAACTAATATCTATAAACCGTATTTGATTACACAATTGCGAATATTTTTGAGTCATTATCAACTTATTAAATGACTCATATTGATACTAACACTTTGTGACCAATGGGCTTTTAGCATAGCAGTATCAATGTGTTTTAGTAAGGTGTTCTTCTCATATTAAAAGTGTAGTTTAAGAATAGGGGTTTTAAACGGGTCGTGTTCGTGGGTTGGCGGGTTCAACCCGACCCGAACCCAAAAATTTTACACGAACCCGACCCGAACCTGAAAATCTTATCATATATATGAACCCAAACACGACCCGAAGTTTCGTGGGTTGACCCGAACACGACCCGTTCAACTCGAATTTTTAATTTTTTTTTTCTGAAATTGATATATTAAAATTAAAATTTACTTGAGAAACACAATGTATATAATAATATAAACTTATAACATCTATGTTAATTTCTCTTATTAAGTTATAATCATGGCATAAAATACGCATCTCATTTAATTTATGACATAAAATATATTGTAAAAAAATATAGTATAGTATAAATATGTTAAACGGGTCAACCCGCCAACCCGACCAGGTTGACCCGAACCCAACCCGTTAACCTAAACAGGTTCACGGGTTCAACCTGAAACTGACCCGAACCCGATTAGACTAAACTTAAACCCGCGAATTTTGTGTTAGGTTCGTATCGGGTTTTCGGGCCGTGTCAGAAATTAACACCGCTATTTAAGAGTATGGGTTGAGATCATGTACAAACAGTGCTAACTGTAAGAACTGTAAGAACATATCTGAACCATTGATAGTTTAAATCAAGGGTTGAGGTTGATTATAAATAAAACTCTTATAATTAAAAATTAGTACTAACAAGTTAGGGGTAATTTTGTAAAATTGCTAGTCATTTGACCATTTTCAATTAAATACAAATTCCACCAAGGTTTTTTAAACTAAAATAACTTTTATATACTTCATTATTTTAAAAAAAAATATACTATAAAATTAAGTATTTTTTTATCTTTAATATGAGTACCATATTGCTATACCTTTTTGTAACGCCCCAAAAATGCTCAATAGATTACCTTGTGTTTAAATGTTTAATTTGTTAAATTAAGTTTAATTAATATGATGAAAGTTTATAAAGAATGAGAGTTGTGCTAAAAATGTCAACAATGGTAACCATAAGGACCAATTATGTAAATGTGAGAATTAAACTTGTTTAAAAAAAAAGAATGCAGAGTATTGTGGGGGTAGGTGGGTCGCGAACAAAGGCAAGGGCAAGGAAACCCTTGTCTTTCAATTCAAGCTCAAGAATTCAACAAATTAAACATGAATTAGGGTGAAAATCGAATGCATGAACTTAGTTACTCTTTAATCCAAGTTCATTGAACATAAGGTAAGTTAAATTTTGTGTTTTGAAGCTTTTTGATAGGTGGGTTATGATCAATCCGTGAGAATTGTATGAATCTGAGTTTATATATGAGTTAATATCATCATGTAGAATGTAAATTATGCTTGAATTCGATTGCATTGAAGAATTGAAGTAAAACTTACTTGTGCTAGTTTCATGATAGATTTTAGTTATGTTAAGATGGTGAAAATCATGGGAAATTGAAATATGAATGTGTAAGAACTAGAGGATTCATAGATGATCTTGTTGTAGACTAAGAAACTATGTGAAATTGGTTGTATGGGTCAATTGTGATATGAACTAGCTAAGATATGCATGTAACACTTGTACATTATGCTTCGTTTGTGATACGCATACCAAGTGTTTGATGAAATGCCTTAGTTAAGAACCATTGCAAAAATTTGATTTCGGACCTTACATAATGAACATAGATTGAGTATGAATATGACGTATGTGAAGTTCTTGTAATGCCTTGTTCAAGAATATATGTGAAGTAAGCGTAAGGCATGAATTCTAAGTGTAAACGTTGTGTATAGGTGTAAAGGAAGAAGGTTCGAGTCACTCGAAGCAACAAGGGAATCTAGAACGATGTACGCTACTTGCACAATTCATGATTTTATTATGTTGTTGTGTTTAACATTAGATGTGTCAATTGAATCGAGAATGAAAATGGTATATGTATAGACCCTTTTATAAATGGGTCGAAGGATGAGATTGTAAGATTAGAAGGAATGGTATGAAGTTCCATTTGGAACATACTTGTGAGCAAGGATGATAGTATGTAGTAGTTTACAAGTTGCGGATGTCATAATGGTTACAAGTCCGTAAGTTAGATTCTTGAGTTTAAAGAAAGAAATTTAGTTTTTATGAGTTTGCTTTGTTGTGGCTATGTAGGTAAACCTCAAGTTTAGCTTTCAAGCTTCGCCCGGTTTGAACACACTTCAAGGCCCGCCTCATGTTCCGCTACTTTTGTAAAGAAGACAACGCTTAACATTTTGGTCGCTTTGTCTATATCTAGTAGTTAAAAACTTAGTTCTTGTTATGTATTTTGAACTTAGCGAATTTCGTATGCGTGTCAAAGTTGTTTGATGGTATATATTATGTCTTTTGAAAAGTGTCGTGTTAAACATATATTTTGAATATGAAAAACAGGGGACCGCTCCTTTTACGAATGGGTCATGCCCAAATTTCGTTAGAAAAAGTACGTTGTTATTTAAATAATTAAAAAAAAACAAATTGGGCGTTACACTTTTTTTTATTTATAAAAGTAACTTTTTAAAAAAGTTACCAAAAGTTGTTTTATAATTGTGCTGATAATGTGCTGATTATGTGTTAATTACAATATAATACAAACAAACACCAAAAGTAGATATAATCAGCACATCTGATGTGCTGATAATGGAGAACGATTGAGGATGTTGTGCTAATGTCGTTTATGTTGATAATGGAGAACGATTGAGGACGATCTGCTGATAATGGAGAACGATTAAGAATGTTATGCTAATTATATAGTGTTGTGCTGATTATATTTTTTGTGGTGGTTCCTACAAGTTGGTTCAACCATGGAGAGTTACTAGATCATGGATACGTTAAAAAATTCAAACTTTGATTTGAATTAAACTTGAATGGATTTAGGGATGTTTTAATAATTATTTTTAATAAGTTATAAATAAATATGGTGAAAAGGTCTAAATTACCCCTAAACTAAATTTTTATTGAGGGACACTTGTCAATTATGTGTTGGTTCTTACGGTTCTTACAAACATAAGTGTTTGTATTTGATCTCATTCCTTAAGAGTATAATTAGATAGTGTGTGTGAATTAGTTGTTGAAAGCTAGAATCAAGCCTAGCTAAACGGGCTAAAATAATTGTGGCATGCCAAATGAGTAGATTTGATGTTGTAGGAGCACAATACCACAAAAACGACGAACCTGCATCCAAGGTAGGGGTGTAGACGAGTCGAGCGCTCGTGAGCTACTCAAGATTGACTCACTAAAAGCAAGAATCAAGCCTAGCTAAACAGGCTTGCACATCTTCTCTTAACAAAACCTAACTTGGTTGTTGGAGTCTGCAGTCTGAACAAGCGTCATCTCGATCAGTGTCATCCGTCTCTTCATGCCATTCAAATATTCATCAAGAACAAAGCACAGAAAATGACATAAGTCTGAAATCAGCATCTTTTTCTTGAAGATTTGTCCATCTCATTCAGCAAAATGTTATTGTGTTACATCCCTCAGCTAAGAATGCATTCTGCGAAACTTCGCGTAGAACAATATTTAAATAAACAATAAACGATGTTTGCCATTTTTGGCGTTTTACTGAGAAAATAATGTATCTAAAAGAAACGTCGATTGGAATCTTTGATGTTTGAGTTTTTGGCGTTTTCTAAGATGATTGATATATAGTAAATATGGCGTTTTGAGTTTGGTGTGTTTGATGTTTTGGGTTTTTTGGCGTTTCTAAGATGAATGGTATTTAGTAGTAAATATGGCGTTTGTGGTTCGGGGGTGTGTTTGATGAATGTCTGAGATGTTTGTTTTTATACGATGTGTTTTGGCCCATAATGGCGTTTTATTCATGAGTTTGGCGTTTTGGGTAGAGAAGTCTAAAGACCCCTTTACCTTTAATGAAGCGCGTCCACTTAATAAAATTGGTGTTATTTACGAAAACGCCACCGCGCCAATCTAGTCCATAGATTGTTTTGACCGGACGATCCATAACCGTTCTCACTGTTCTCACACTTTTCACCGTTTTCTCTAAATCCTGACCATATATATATATATATATATATAGAGAGAGAGAGAGAGAGAGACCAGTTAACGTACAATACGGCTTAACGTACATCACGTACGACAGATAATTACGCCCGTTCATTCAAAAATCACGCATGTTGGAAAACATTAATCACAAATGATGAAAACATTAATCACGCACGTTATACACATAATCACGCACGTTGTCGTACGTGATGTACGTTAAGCCGTATTGTATTTTACACTGAAAATTACTTCTCTTCTTCCAAAGCCCATAGGCCAATTTAATAATAGTTGAGTAAAAACCTGTTTACCCTAATTTATTATAACAACATAGACGACTCTTCATTTTAGGGGGGAAATCAAAATTTTCATCTGATCAAGAACACCATCGACCAACGCCATCGTCATCGACCATCGTCACACAAGTAAGTTGTTTATTTGACCTCTATACACTAGGTGTCTTTTTGTGTATTGTTTATTTATGTACATTAGCTTATGTGGATTTGAAGGTTTCTGAATGATAATGAAAGAGACGATTGTGATTGTACTTTATAATTTATGTACGTTTATTGTGAATATATTGTGTATAAGGTCAAAGAAACTCTAGATAAGGGTGTAATATATGGAAGTAATTTCCTTCTGGATATGACCAAAAAGATGAAGGAGAAGTATGACAAGTACTAGGGGAATGCCACCTATTGATGGCCATAGCTACAATGCTAGATCAAAGACTAAAAAAGTGGGTAATTGAATTTTGCTATCCGAAAATATATTCACCAAATGAAGCTTCAAAAATTATTCAAGATGTGTCAAATGCAGTTGAACTTATGTATGAAGAGTATTTGGACAATCATGAAGCATTAGTTAAGGAAAGCGTAAGCCATAAAAGTGGATCTTCGGGAGGGAACACAAGTTCAAAAGCTAATGAAGAATCAGTTGGATCAGGATGGGATGCATTTGATGAATATCTTAAAGATGCGAATGTTGAGAGACCAGTCAAATCTGAACTAAAAATGTAAATGGAAGAAGGTGTACTTCAAGGCCATGGAGGAATGAATTTCAATATCTTAGAATGGTGGAACACTCACAAGCTCAAGTATGGTATTTTATCAAAGATGGAAATGGATATACTCGCGGTTCCAATTATCGACTTATAGCGCCGGTGGCAAAGTTATTGATCCATATCGATCTACATTAGCGCCTACCACTGTAGAGATGTGATTTGTAGAGAGGACTGGATTAGACAAATTTATGGAGTAAAGAAGAAGTTTAAGGTACACTTTAAAAACTTGAAAGCTTATTAGAATTTCACAATTTCATTGTTTTTAAATACTGACTTTGTTTTTGTAGAAGGAGGAAACACCGTTAGAAGTTTTGCTACCTAGCGGGAAACAAAACTAAAACCATGCGTAGTCGTTCGTTTTTGGGGGTTTTTTTATAACAAAATGCCCCACCACACCGGAGATGCCGCCCTCATGGGCGTTTTTTTGGCCAAATTTGTTTGGAGCGTTTTTAATTCCACACCGGATCGAATTTCATTTGCCCAGTTAGCTGTTTCCATGCTCTATTTGTCCAATAATATTTTTATGGTTTTTTTTATTTAATTCTATTACACCACAATGCCCACATCCCCACTACACCTATTTTAGAAAACGCCCGATAATGCCCCATTGTTAACTGGGCTGCCACATGGTGCAAAACGCCAAAGGGTAGGGGCATTACCACTACACATGGTCTAAAGTGAAGGTATACATCTATTAAATTGTTTGAACACCTAGATTTTAAAATGATTAGATTGATTGAAAGTGAACATATAACTTGGTATATGGTATTTATGACTTTTTGTAAACAAGTTGGTAGGCATTTACAAGATGGTCTTGCTGTTTTTTTGGTTTTGGAACAGATTGGTCAAGTGGAAAGCTAAAGGTACATACTCCAAGAACACATCTTCTGCATCATTTTTATTTAACTCTTTTTTATCAATTGTTACATGTAATTAATAATTTCTCATTTGATATGTTTCAGGTTTAACAATACAGAAGACTAACTTTTTTTTATCAAGTCACTAACTTTTGGGGATATTTCAGAAGACTAAGGGGCTGTTTGGCTAAGCTTATTGTTTTGACTTATTTACTTATTCCTCTCACATAATAAGCTAACCCAAACACCTTTTAACTTTTCAAAAAGCAAATAAGTAAATAAGTAAAAAAAATAAGCTTAGCCAAACAGCCCCTAACTTTTGGGGCTATTTCAGAAGACGGGAATTTTTGTTTATTAACAATGGAATGTTGTCTTTTTTGTTCTACAATACTTGGTCTTGTACTCTCGTAACTTTATGTCGTTGAAGTTATTTAATGCCGGTCCCGTAGCCATTTATATTTGCAACACGCTGGTGTTTCATATTATTTTTGTTTTTGTATGTTGGTTTTGTGGAGTTTTTTTTATAACATTGGTGGCCCGAGTTTGAGCGCTTTGACTCGTTTAAGCTATATTGAAGCGAGCTCGAGCCGAGCTTTGAACCCATTTAAGATTGTTCTCAAATCATTTCGAGCCGAGCCGGACTCGAGCCAGACCGAGCCCGAGCCGAGCTCGAAATGATTTAAGATTGTTCGGCTCGTAAGAAATTTTAGGCTCGAACCGAGCCGAGCTTGAGCTCGAGCTTCACAAAAACATCACAAGCCGAGCTCGAGTAGTGGAAGGCTCGGGCTCGGTCTGGCTCGTTTACACCCCTACTTGAATGTATACCAACACGTATTAAAAATTTGAGAGGGTAAGAAAACATGAGGAACTCAATGTGATCACCAAACATCGTAGTAAGTAACAACCAAATGACGACCAAACCCAAGAAAAACGTAAAACAAAAACTAAACTTATTTGACTTTTGTGATAAAATTATAACATCAAAGTTTAATTAAAAAAATATTAAGAGTTAATTACACAGATGGACCCTGTGGTTTGTAGCTAGTTTCACCTTTAGGTACTAACTTTTTTTTTTATTAACAGGTTCAGGTTTCATGGTTTCAATTTTGTAACATCTTTGGATACTAACACCAAACTTAGTTAGTTTTTGTGTTAAATTTCAGTAAAATGACTAAAATACCCTTTTAATCTAAAAGGACTATTGTGTCATTACTATATTTTTAATTCAAATGACCATTTATGTCATTACTCTATTTAATTTCAAGAAGCACCCAGATCCAAACTGAGAACCTCCGTCTAGGCGGCCGTCGGAAGTCCGCCCCCCGCTGATCAATGATCAGTTCAGACTTCACTTCCACCGGATCATTGATCACATTAGCAACACGTAAACTATTAAATCAAATATGTATATATTCAGCATCAGAGGTTATATGCTGCAGAATTTGTCACGAAGCACAATTCGAAAGCTGTAAACCATTTGAAGCTCCATGTTCATGTTCTAGAACCGTCAACGTATGTCCTCTGTTCCTATATCCTTTATTTTTTTAAATCTTCGTGATCATGATTTTCATTTAGTTCTGTAATTAATCAAATGTTGTTTGTTTTTCTTTTGAATTATTCAAGAAAAAAGTCTATTAGTATTCGAGGACCGGCTAGTAAAAAATGGGCCCTTAAACTTTTCTTTTACCTAGAGTCATCCCTAAGAATTCGAGATCCCTTAGGAGCCCTGTGCGGCTAGTAAGTATATATAATTACTAGGTTACCGACCTTGTGTTACATGGGCTGAATAAAAAAATATTAAACAGTTAATAATAAGATTTAGAAATTATAATATGATATTTTGAGATCAGATACAAGTGAAATTAGGTATTAATTAGGTATAAATATACGTTTGTTGTGAATCAAAACAATTTAATCATAAGATCCAAATATAATTACCTATAGCATGTTTTGGTTATCATTTTTTTATTAAAAGGTGTAACACACATGAGAAATTAAATGTTTTTTTTAATAAAACTTTACACGTTATATTAAAGTTTCATAGATAATATTTAGTTTGTAGAAAAAAAATTCAACAACAAAACGAACAGAAAACTTATTAATATAGTAAATCTAATTTTTTTTAAAATAATAAATGAACAAGTAACAAAAAAGTTAAGACAAATAAGTAATTTGATTATTTTTTAGACATGTCTTTTTAAAAGATTAAAAGTTTAGATATTAATTCAAGTTTGAATGCATGTAAGTTCTGACTCTTAGACCACCCGTAGTGGGGCGGTATTTAAAAAAAATGAAAAAAAAAACGCCGCAAAACGCCGGACCCCCATTACATGGGGCGTTATTTGGCGTGTTTTCTGAAAAAAAAAATGGTTTAGTGTTTTAAATAAAACGCTTTGTACATGTTTGACCCACCAATCACTTTTGAGCTACCCACATGGTCTCTGACAACTTTTGAGCTAACCCCACTTTTGCAAAAAATTAAAAATAATATTGGAGGAGCAGCACCTATTTCGTGTGTATTTCGTGTGTTTCTTTTTTTTTTTAATTCTAAAATTTGCATTGGCGTTATTGGAATAATGCCCCACTACGCCACTTTTACAATAACGCCCCATGCTGACTGAACTGCCACGTGTCGTAAAATGCCCCATGGTGGGGGCATTATTTGCCTAAACCACTACACATGGTCTTACACTTTTTTTGCTTTTTCATTCATGTTCCCGAGATTCTCTTATATATTAATATTAAAATAAAATCTTGGTGATCATATAACTTCATCTTCTTCAATTTGGCTGCTACAAGTTTCCGTTCACCGAAAAATTTTGTTTCCATCAACAACAAAATTTTATATCATCTTATCTTCACCTACACTCAGGGTATCCCCGATAAAAAAAACAGTGACTAAGAAAAAAATTACACTTCGTCAAAAAGTTGAGGGGTATCCTGTCACACCCCGAATTTCCACTAGTCACCGGTGGGCCCGGTGGGGGAGTATCATGACGTGGTTGGCTTCATCATAGTCAAACAACACAATATTTAATATGCACAGCGGAAGCAAATGAAAGATATAATTCAACCGAATATAATATTGTAATATCAAATATCACAACTGTCGATTGTTTATCCACAGACGGATCGAAAATAAAATGGAAACAATAGTTCAACAGACTTTTAGGCATCTTAAGCTTGCGAGACTTCTTTTGATGCTAAGGAGAAATATCCAGCCAATTACGCTTAGTACCTGCATTTAATCTTTTTGGGAAAATACGTTAGTTTACACTGGTAAATACAATCAACTGACTCATTTTGGAAAATGATTAAAAATTGATTTGGATGCACGTGGCATAAACATTTTTATAACTTGAGAGAATTATTTAAATATATAATCTTGTGAACGAATTACATGTTCCTTATGCGTTCAGTAGCCCGGATCGTGTCCGAGTTAAAGATCAATAGATACACCACATTAATTATATGAGACACCGACGGGCGTACGCCTACGCCCCGTGCTGAGGTCATGGCCATTTCGTAAAATGATGCCAAGGATATCCGGGACATGGTCATTAACCCCCCAAAGGCTTTTAAGTAAACAAGACTGTTTAAACGGATCAAATTATCAATTAGCCACCAAACGATGAAAGATTTGATGCCCGATCAAGCGGTATTTTATATACCGTAACCCAAGCCCGTATAGGGAAAATAAGTTAAAATTATTTACCTGAGCAATGTAATAATCACAATAAGCAAAATGCAAGTAGCTTTTACTGGTACTCCTAATCTGGAACGAAGGTTTATAATAACCTATTAGAATTCTAATGGGTCTTTAGTTAAGCTTAAGCTTAGACCGGCTAGTTTCAATGATACGGTTCGTACGCACTATTAAGCGAAGACCGGATAGAGTGTGATTTAGACCCGACAAGTTCGGAGACTTGCTTAATATGGGTATTTCATACACATTCTTGATTTTGAGATAAAACCGATAAGGTTTGACCCGTTTCGGCTAATTTATGTAAACTTGTTACATAAACCGAACCGAACGCATAATAAGCGTAACGGGTATCCGTAAGAGCCATATACAGGTTTCCTAAGTTAATATGCTTCAAATATATTGTGACATCAATAAGATGTCTTTTATTATGCCCGAAACGAATTTAAACACAAACTATTCCCCGTAGGGGTAGTTTGGTCATTTAAAAGATTATAACAGAGTTTAAGTATTAATCTGAGTTGCAGGTCTGATATAATCAGCAAAATACTTAGTTTATTAAGTTATAACAGTGGGGTAAAGTATATATGTGAAATTTATCAATTATAACCAAACTATGCACCGTAGGGGCATTTTGGTAATTTCACATAAGCCGTAAAGCTCAAAACTGAAGTCTGAGTTTAACAACTTTTGCTTACTGTTTAAAATATTATAATTTACCTGAAATATCAGTAGGTATCACCCTTGTATGTTTAAAATTGTTTTAGTACATACTATGCGCTAAAAACGCTTAATAAGGTGATTAGAAGCCATTTCCGGGTTTGATACATAAAGCTGATATTTTTATCATTTTAGAAGACTTAAAATAATTTATTTATCATATGTGATCAGTAGCAAAAGGTTTGGAGTCAATTAGATATGTAAAACTCATTTTATAGCCCGTAAGGGCAAAACCGACAATTACCGGATTAAGCCAACGACTTTAAGTTATGCTCAGCCTAATATTTATTAAAAATCTTCAAAAATCCCAAAATAATATATTACATCAGTGGATAATAAGTTTGATACCAAAAAGTAGGCTTAGATAGGCCATACGCTAATTATGTCGTTTAATTAACACAAAGCTTTCATTTTACGCTAACGAGCATAACTCTTAATCTACACCTCAAACTGATGTCAAATTTTGTATGCAAGTTTATATATCAGTAATTAAAGTTTCTACTCTTTTACATTTCCAAAAATCACGTTTTAAGGTGAAAATGGCATAATGGTCAACATATGAGCAATTAACGGAATCATGCATATTAATTGGATAACTAATGATCCGAGGTGTATAATCACAGAGGGTTATACTAGCATGTAACCTGGTCCAAATAAAGCTCTAAGGTATTTTTAAAACATACCAAAACGGGTCAGAACTGAAAGTCAAAGAAAAAGTCAAACTATGCGACTTTCGGTTCCGAACCGGGTCTAAACAGGAAATTGTCGGGTTGAACATGTTTAGACATGTTCTTACACTAATTACGAAGTTATATTAATGATCAAACAGGTTGTATGTGTTCTACATTGCTAATCATGCATAAATTAGAATTTAAGTATCCTGTTGACTTTTTATTAACAAGTTTAACCCGACATTTGACCTAGTTAGAGTGGGAATCAGGGGGAACCCTTTTAAGGGTTTATTACCCACATAATTACCTACTTAAAGGTACTTTTAATTCGAGATTTGACTGAGCCATTATTAATTAATCTCGAAGTCAACCCGTAATTACGACGGTTTGACTTTTAGCTAAATAACTAAGCTAAACTTAATTAAGGAAGGATTAGCAAACTTACTGAAGTCCTATGCACGAAATGTGAAGCTTAGAGAGAGGTCCTTAGCTCCAGAAATGCTCCAATGTGCAGATGAAGGTGTGAAGAACTTGGTTGCAACTCATGGCCCTTTTATAGTGGTTTAATCACCACAAAATGTTGACACACAAGTCTACTACTGACCATAACCTTCCCACAAGTGTCCTAGATGTTTAGGGGTTGTTTAGGGGCCAAGAAAGATGAGGAAAATCCGATAAAGGTCAGTTGCAACGTTTAAAACAGCCAACAGCCAACTTTCTGCATCTGGGCATACCTTGCGCACCGCAAGGGTATGGATGTTGAGGTGCGCAAGCATGTCATCAGGGCCAAAATCTCTTTTTCAGTTTGCATCCTTGGCTCTTGCTCATCCGAAAGGTCAATCCACCTTTATTCTTGCAATTTGAGCCCTTCTAATTGACTTGTAAGGGGTTCAAGTCTTATATCCACTTTGTTAAGTCCTTGGTTAACTTGGTTATCACCCGAAAAGTCATTACTTTCAATGTTGACGCTTTTAACCCCTCGTATACGAATTTGATCATAACTTTCTCATACGATAACGAAACTTTATAAAATTTTTATCACACATTCTAGTGAGCATAATTAATTATTACAAAGCTTCGGGTTTGCTAAAAGGTCATTCAGAGGTATACTTTAAACATGTTGACACATTTAGCCCCTGTAGTTTGTAATCTCTCACTTTCTTTCCTATTTTGCTCCGTATGATCCATGATTTATTCGTTTAAGGGTATAAACATCATGTAGGGTTATTGTAAAATATATTTATCCATTGTTGACATTTTGAACCCTTATTTTCACATACTTTCCATGTTTTTCAACTTTAGTCCCTCTAGAGTATTCTTTCACACGTTCAAGCTTATGACACGTGTCAATACATTATAGGACATGAATTTTCGAGGTGTTACATCCTCACCCCCTTAAAATAAATCTCAACCTCGAGATTTTCTTAAAGTAAAGGAAGTACTTTTCTGTCGCATAAAGGATTTAACTTCTATAACATATCTGGAGTCTTTCCAAGCTCCCAAAGTGACTCCTATATTAGGTACATGTATCCTTTTGGAGATTCTTAATCTGTCGATCCTCAATCAATACCGGATGCTCAGCACATCATAAATCTGCATATCATTATGTGATAGTGTTTCTTGACTTATTGGCGAAACACATCCTTCAGTCACTAGTGTGCAATGTATTGCGAGCTCCGCTAAGCTCCTTAAATAGGTTTTAGCTTATAAGCTACTTGATCTTGATACATTCGATTTCCTCTGAATGATTCTATATATTCAGAGCTTAACTATCCTGATAATTTAACAAATTTGGCACACCCTTCCTGGGTGATATCTTTTGTTGAACTTTATGTTTTAACCAGAACTTAGGAGGGTTGCTATTTTCATAAATCCTTGATTTCCTGCCGTATACTGGCAACTTACAATCAATTATGGATTTGCATGATCTTATTTGTTGTTTCCTAGGCAACTTTCAGATCTTGATAATTGGACTTACCAATTCTCTATCTAACAATAGATGTTTAACATTCCATCTATACAAGGCCTCCCAAGGAGTAGCCTCAATACTTACATGTCAATTATTATAAAAAGCTTATCTTAAGGTGGGATGGTTATCCCAACCATTTCTTAAAACTAATCTTAAGGAGTAGCTAATCCTTATAGCTAGTTGAATAACACAACGATCCTGGGTAGTTGATGGCGATTCTTAATCGTTGTTCAAATAGGGTTGCGGTAATGAATGCATAAGCAAAATGAACCGTCTTTCTTATCAGACTCTCGGAATATCGAGTTAGGCTATATGAATCTCTTATCTTAAAGTTTACTTAATCAGGGTTTCGATTATTCCATGATCAACACGGAGTTCCTACGACACTCCAACCCTAAGCGGGATGTTAATCTTAACTCTACTTGTCTCTCGGAAGGTAAACAGGGTAGTCTTAGGAGAAGATAATCAAGATACAAGGAGGTTACAGAGATTTTCTAAATCTCAGGCTCCAGTTCGTCCATCCTTGCTGGTGTCAAATGATTGACACATATATATTACGAGTCCACGGATTCCTTAATCAGAGACACTTACTTAGACAATTCCATTGTGGATATCATCTTTGAATACCATTAGTTGACTTTAATACCGTATGACCATTGGAATATCTTTGTGGTTCCATGCATTAAACCTCCATACTGATCAGGCATGGAAGCAATCTATGGAACATATTAAGATACACCAATCCTCATATGGCGCTTTTGTCATACCATCTGGTATTCGTAATCGATGGAGATCAAAGAGATATCAATTTCATTTGAATGCATTTATCTGGAGAGAGAGTACATTAGAATTTTATGAATGGAGATTTCTGACAGGAACAGAAGAAATGGTTCCTATTACTAAATGAATCATTTACTTAGTTGCAATCCAACAACTGCTATTCATCACCCTGATGGCCTTAACATATACTAACCATGGTTTCATTAAACTATACAGGCCAATATGGCACTAACATTCTTAATGAACGTTATTAAAAATCAATATCACTTAGCCTAGGTCGCAAAAGACCATCAATGGCATTTAAGGGTTGGACCTAGTCCATCACCTTGTTGACAGGGGATCAGAAAGTCACATCTGTCTTTATTATATTGATGAATTTGGATAGCTTGAAAGCTTGCCATAAGGATATCAGAAAAGAGTGATTCCTAATAGATATAAGATATCGATCTAACTTTTGTTGGAGTATTCTCTAAAGTATCATCGGCCATTTTCTATCTCGCGTTAAATGACTGGAGTCTTAGTCAGGCGGAGACAACAGTTCTCAACAGTTATCGTTCATTATAGAATCATATGTGCCAGCATCAAATAAATCCTGCATAAATTGCTTGGTAAGGAAAGGTACCTGCTATATAATTATCCTGCATCATTTCCTGGGTGTTCCTCTGGGAGTCTCATGCATTTGTTCCCTTGGCCTCTCCAGGCTTCCTTATAAGTTTTGGACAGTTGGTTTTGATGTGCCCTTCCTCGTTACAATTGTAACATGTCGCGTTCTTCAACTCCTTGCAATCTAAAGTTTTGTGACCCTTGGTCTTGCAAATTCCACACAATTTCGCACTTGGATCAATCGTACATTTTCCAGAATGTTGTTTTCTGTAGTTACTGCATTTGGGCTTGTTATTGAACTGACTCGAGCTTTTCTAAACTCGGAATCTTTCTCATGCTCAGAACTTCCCTTCTTCTTCTTGTCATATCGATGAGAGTTCTCCCCCTCTCTTTCACGCTTTCCATCTTCAGAGGCTTTGGCAGCTTTGGTCTTCTTAACTTCCACAAGCTTTTTAGCGTATTTAGGGCAGTTGGTCTTAATGTGCCCTTTTTTATTGCAACCATAGCAGGTTGCGTCTCCCAATCTCTTGCAATCCAAGGTCTTATGCTCCTTGGACTTGCAGATTCCACAGGGTAGAGGCTGAGATTCATATCTGCAATTCTCGAGGTGGTATTTCCTACAGGTTTTGCATCTGGTCTTTTCACTGGTCTGCTGTTTGTCCTTCAAATCCTTCCCATACTTAGTTGCTCCTTCCTTGGCAGCATTAGGGCAATTAGTACTGATGTGGCCCCTTTCGCCGCAGCTGAAACAGTTTGCATTCTTTATGTCCCTACATTCGTGGGACTGGTGGCCAGCTCTTTTACAGATGCCACATTGCTTTATCTTTTAATTTGATCGACACTGTCCCCAGTGTCTTCTTTTGCAGGTTTTACATTCGGGTTTTGCCTCCTTTGGTTTGGACTGGTTATAGCTTGAACCGGTCTTACCCTTTTTGTAACTCCTATTTGGGGTTTTATCGCACTTTCGCTTATGATCCTTCAACACACGGTCCACAGCGTTGTTTACGGCTGTATTTATCATAGCTTGAAACTCGGTGCTTGTTAAGTTCAATCTTGCATCATCATTCTGATCAACTGGATGATTGTGAGCTTCAGAGGAGTCAGCCATGGTGAAGCTTTGAAGGCTACTAACCAAGTAGTAAAAATTTGTTTAATCATATAGCGAATTGTCAAATTTTGATGAATAAATAGCCATGGTGCAATTAAACCATATAGGCCAATAGATAGTATTTAATTTATTTGATTATGTTTCGCCTAAGTTTTTAAATAAACCATCTTTGGCGTTTAAACGGAATATAATCCTTCATATTTATTAGACAGGGGACATAAGTCACGACTGCCAATGTCATACTGACATATTTTATATATAGCACAAGGGCTTGTTCCAAAGGACTTTTGATGGCTCAGAGGCCTTGTTGCTAGGGAAATTTTAAAACATAATCAATGATTCCTTTGGATCGGAAAATTTCATAGCTCATTGTCTTGACAAGAAGTTATGAAATAAGACTATCTTTTTCATGTATTCATCTTTACCCGTACGTAACATCTC
Organism: Helianthus tuberosus; assembly: GCA_030545235.1. Classification (NCBI taxonomy): domain Eukaryota; kingdom Viridiplantae; phylum Streptophyta; class Magnoliopsida; order Asterales; family Asteraceae; genus Helianthus; species Helianthus tuberosus. The sequence goes on from JARYGA010044524.1 coordinate 50,378, forward strand.
GAATAGATGTTTTGATGCGTACATCATGTTCGACGTTTATTAGCCATGATTCCCATTGATTGCTTATGCTAAAAGGGGTTTGGAAAAATTTCCTAATATAAAGATGACAAATGTGATTTTATCGCATCACTGTTGCCAGGAGTGTTATCATATTTACAATGTTACAAGGATTTGAATCCTTTGAATAGGTTCTACCATCTTGGCCTTGTCTGGAATGACATATAGGCTAGGTCGTACCTTTAACATTCTTTTTACTATGTATATTGGCAGGGAAGGAAGGATATTTATTTTATTCAGTATTTTTATCACAAATCATAATTTACAAGTTAATAATAGCACAAATGGCCTAGTCGCGTAGACAAGCTTAATTTATAAGCCAGGATTTCAGAGAATCGAGGCTTTAAGGTTTGAATCAAAGTTCATTACCTTTTCTGGACAGAGAGTCAAAGACTACTATTGTCTTTAGTCTCAGAGGACGTTTATTATAGCCCGTAGGCACTTCATCCTTAAGGGATGATTATTTCTAATAAGGGAATTTAGATTAACCCTCTTTTTAAAAGATGGCCTGTGTGACTTTAACGATTCACAGTTTGCCAATAATGTTATCATACTTACAGATGTTAACAGGGATTGGAATCTTTTGGATAGGTTTTACCGTCTTGGCCATGTCTGCAATGACATTTAGGCTAGGTTTTACCATCTTGGCCATGTCTGCATTGACATTTAGGCTAGGTTTTACCATCTTGGCCATGTCTGCATTGACATTTTGGCTAGGTTTTACCTTTAAGATTATTTTAATATTTAACGCAGAACAATCCTAAATTGAGGTGTTAACAAGGATCTTAATCTAATTGAGGAACTACCATCTTGGCCCTGTCTCAAAATAACACGTGGCTAGGTCTTGTCCTTTTTAGATTTTGCCATTTTATTATAATGGTAGATCTTATAATATAGGAATGATAATTTTTAAATATAATCGTTCCCTTAAAATTTAACAAGTATAGGGTTGCCCTAAACGGGACTTTTAATAAAATGACTTGCCCATGCAAAGGCTAATCAGAGAAATAACAAGGAAGTAATTAAAAGATAATGAAACGAATTTGGATTAGTCCTATGTTCTCGTCTAGACTCAAGAGTGTGCAACTGTGTAACTGAGATTAAACACAAAAGGCTAGTGTTTAATTCACTCAGTGTTGGCTCTGATACCAACCTGTCACACCCCGAATTTCCACTAGTCACCGGTGGGCCCGGTGGGGGAGTATCATGACGTGGTTGGCATCATCATAGTCAAACAACACAATATTTAATATGCACAGCGGAAGCAAATGAAAGATATAATTCAACCGAATATAATATTGTAATATCAAATATCACAACTGTCGATTGTTTATCCACAGACGGATCGAAAATAAAATGGAAACAATAGTTCAACAGACTTTTAGGCATCTTAAGCTTGCGAGACTTCTATTGATGCTAAGGAGAAATATCCAGCCAATTACGCTTAGTACCTGCATTTAATCTTTTTGGGAAAATACGTCAGTTTACACTGGTAAATACAATCAACTGACTCATTTTGGAAAATGATTAAAAATTGATTTGGATGCACGTGGCATAAACATTTTTATAACTTGGGAGAATTATTTAAATATATAATCTTGTGAACGAATTACATGTTCCTTATGCGTTCAGTAGCCCGGATCGTGTCCGGGTTAAAGATCAATAGACACACCACATTAATTATATGAGACACCGACGGGCGTACGCCTACGCCCCGTGCTGAGGTCATGGCCATTTCGTAAAATGATGCCAAGGATATCCGGGACATGGTCATTAACCCCCCAAAGGCTTTTAAGTAAACAAGACTGTTTAAACTGGCCGATCAAATTATCAATTAGCCACCAAACGATGGAGATTGATGCCCGATCAAGCGGTATTTTATATACCGTAACCCAAGCCCGTATAGGGAAAATAAGTTAAAAGTATTTACCTGAGCAATGTAATAATCACAATAAGCAAAATGCAAGTAGCTTTTACTGGTACTCCTAATCTGGAACGAAGGTTTATAATAACCTATTAGAATTCTAACAGGTCTTTAGTTAAGCTTAAGCTTAGACCGGCTAGTTTCAGTGATACGGTTCGTACGCACTATTAAGCGAAGACCGGATAGAGTGTGATTTAGACCCGACAAGTTCGGAGACTTGCTTAATATGGGTATTTCATACACATTCTTGATTTTGAGATAAAACCGATAAGGTTTGACCCGTTTCGGCTAATTTATGTAAACTTGTTACATAAACCGAACCGAACGCATAATAAGCATAACGGGTATCCATAAGAGCCATATACATGTTTCCTAAGTTAATATGCTTCAAATATGTTGTGACATCAGTAAGATGTCTTTTATTATGCCCGAAACGAATTTAAACACAAACTATGCCCCGTAGGGGTAGTTTGGTCATTTAAAAGATTTTAACAGAGTTTAAGTATTAATCTGAGTTGCAGGTCTGATATAATCAGAAAAATACTTAGTTTATTAAGTTATAACAGTGGGGTAAAGTATATATGTGAAATTTATCAATTATAACCAAACTATGCACCGTAGGGGCATTTTGGTAATTTCACATAAGCCGTAAAGCTCAAAACTGAAGTCTGGGTTTAACAACTTTTGCTTACTGTTTAAAATATTATAATTTACCTGAAATATCAGTAGGTATCACCCTTGTATGTTTAAAATTGTTTTAGTACATACTATGCGCTAAAAACGCTTAATTAGGTGATTAGAAGCCATTTCCGGGCTCGATACATAAAGCTGATATTTTTATCATTTCAGAAGACTTAAAATAATTTATTTATCATATGTGATCAGTAGCAAAAGGTTTGAGTCAATTAGATATGTAAAACTCACTTTATAGCCCGTAAGGGCAAAACCGACAATTACCGGATTAAGCCTACGACTTTAAGTTATGCTCAGCCTAAAATTTATTAAAAATCTTCAAAAATCCCAAAATAATATATTACATCAGTGGATAATAAGTTTGATACCAAAATGTAGGCTTAGATAAGCCATACGCTAATTATGTCGTTTAATTAACATAAAGCTTTCATTTTACGCTAACAAGCGTAACTCTTAATCTACACCTCAAACTGATGTCAAATTTTGTATGCAAGTTTATATATCAGTAATTAAAGTTTCTACTCTTTTACATTTCCAAAAATCACGTTTTAAGGTGAAAAGGGCATAATGGTCAACATATGAGCAATTAACGGAATCATGCATATTAATTGGATAACTAATGATCCGAGGTGTATAATCACAGAGGGTTATACTAGCATGTAACCTGGTCCAAATAAAGCTCTAAGGTATTTTTAAAACATACCAAAACTGGTCAGAACTGAAAGTCAAAGTAAAAGTCAAACTATGCGACTTTCGGTTCCGAACCGGGTCTAAACAGGAAATTGTCGGGTTGAACATGTTTAGACATGTTCTTACACTAATTACGAAGTTATATTAATGATCAAACAGGTTGTATGTGTTCTACATTGCTAATCATGCATAAATTAGAATTTAAGTATCCTGTTGACTTTTTATTAACAAGTTTGACCCGACATTTGACCTAGTTAGAGTGGGAATCAGGGGGAACCCTTTTAAGGGTTTATTACCCACATAATTACCTACTTAAAGGTACTTTTAATTCGAGATTTGACTGATCCATTATTAATTAATCTCGAAGTCAACCCGTAATTACGACGGTTT
>JARYGA010044525.1:0-30389 GCA_030545235.1 Helianthus tuberosus
TTTGCTTTAATTATAATATATAAGACGCTACGTATATATCTTGCTTTAGTTGTGACATATAACATGGTTATGTGGCCACATAATGACCCCTTCTTCTCTCTCACTAAATATGTATACCATTATGTACTAAGGCTATCCGTAATGCTTTAATTCGTTTTCACTGCCACATCAAAAAGTGTGTCACATCACTATCACGTAGTCATGAGCTCTCACTCACTTTTAGTGCGTAATGGTTTCACAAGTTTTCACTATCCTACCACCCATTAAAATAATATTATATTTAAATAAGTTAAAAAATAAACAAAGAAAAAACATGATTGGTTGAAACATGCATTGCCCACCACCCATCCCTCTCACGCCTGTGATCTACTTCACCCAACCAACCATCACGCCCTACTTCACAACCTTAGGGGTAGTGTTTGACACCCGACTAACGTGGGCGTTAGCCCATTATAAATAGCCTAAGTGTGTATATGGGGGCATTTTCAATACAAAATCAATTTTAGGTATAGATTCACATATAGCGTAACCCCATCAAGTGTTATAGACTAGTAGTTTTGAACAATAAATTCAAATGTTTATGTGGTATACATGTATGTGTGTGTATATGAAAAGGAAGGGAATATTATGTTGACATAAGACATGTATAATTTATGGTGAAAAAGGTTTAACTCGGCCTAGCAACCATACTATGGACCACCATCACCATCCATTTAATTCCAATATCAAATTAAACACATTATATTGCCAGGATAATGGAACATTGACCAGACCAAACTCCACCACCTCTCTCCCACAGGGGAGGTGAGACTAACCATCACTTTGTTGAAAACATTACACTTTGACTCCTCCAATTATCTTAACTAGCCATATAGGCCCCTTACAAATGGATTCATTCCCACCTTCAACTGTTTACAACCCACCCAACTTGTGATCCTCTAAAAGTCTGAAAAGGAACCACAAATATACCCAAAAAAGTTCACACCAAAATGAGTTTTGAACAAAGAGAATTAGCCCTCTTTTACTTGCAAAATCATTAGCATTAATCATGTTGATTTGCACCATGTGTATCCTGACCATATAACATGAACCGTGAACGTACTAAACAATCCAAATATTGAAATGAAATAAAGGAACTACAACAAACACCTTTCGACATATGATGTGACGATAAAGATGATGAAGATGTCACGATACACATGTTCTAACGTTTAAACAATTTCTCTTCTAAGCAATTCCACAAACACGCATTTTAATTGGCGTGAAAGTGCAACCACAAATAAGAAAAAGAAAAAAGCGCGAAACTTGCATGCTTAGACTCAAATATTCCACGATTATCTTATTAGTAGGAAATTCAAGCCAACTTGATTCATAACGTTACCTATTGTCCAAATTTCTACCATATTGGCATCATCATCACTTACTTGACCGAACAACCGTCCAACTAATAGGAACTCTGGATTGCTTCTTATTGGGCTTTAATTTAGTGTTTAGAAAACATAATCCCCTAACTGGACCCCCCAAAAAAAAGTTAAAACTCACATTGTTTGTGGTTTATCCAAGTATAATTATTAGGGGGTAGGGGCGCCCATCACTCACCACTCACTCATCACTCACAACATCCAATCAATTTCCGCCATGTCATCGAGCGTTATTCCATCACTAGTGATGGTTTTTAGTGGAAATGCCCATCACTCACCACACACTATCAAAATCCTTCAAAAAAAAAAAAAAAAACTGAATTGCATAATATCAACTTCTTCACGCGTAAAAATCTCAATGCGTTTTGGGATCCACGCGTGATCAAGAGGGGTGGCGGCGGTGTTATATTTGTTTCCACGCGTGGTAGAGAGCCACAACGAGGGCGCCCCGTCCCCTTATGTTTAAAACTTAAAAAGTAAAAAGGCTCCTCCTTCCTACCCACAACCTCATATGGCTGGCTTATATCACTGCTTATGTCAAGTTAACATCACTTAGCACAAAGAACTCTACCCATATTCATTCCCTTTGTAGTGGATGGTATAAGTTGCAATCATATTCATTCCCTTAATGCATTGTCTTTATCGGCCATAAGTTTTTGTAAATTTCTCGTTCCGTGTGCCCGCTTTTTAATGTTCATTTTGGTAGGAAAAAAAAAGACCTTTTAAAGGTTATATTTTGGAGTAAATTATCATTTTAGTCCCTAAGGTTTAACCCAAAGTGTCACTTTAGTTCAAATAGTTTTTTTTTTTTTTTTGTTATTTTAGTCTAAAAAGTTTTTTTTCTACCATTTTAGTCCCTGACTTTTGTTATTTTTTGACATTTTCATCCACCTCCCACCACCCACTCTATCACAACCTTCTATCATCGTCACCACCTACCTGCACCGTCACCACCCACCATTTCCACCACCACCGGCCACTTTTCTGCCACCCACGTCATCAAACAACACCACCGCCATCCAGTGACGAAGCTAGCCCATTAATTTAGGGGTATCCAAAAAAATAACGTGCAATCATACAATAATAAAAAACGATTGTAAATAAAGTAAAACAAATACCTAACGGATTTGTCCACTTCTTTTTTCATAGCTTGAAATCGTCATCACATGGTAATTATGTGACGTTCTATTTCTTACGTTGCCGCCCATACACAAAACAAAATGATATTTTATTGTTTTGGGGTTTGGGCTATGTTTGTCAATTGAACCTCTTTAAATTATATTTTCATAATATAAATTTGCAACAAATTGTTGCATTATGTGTTGTACCCCAAGCATGGGGGTTTCCCAAAAAAAAAAAATTGTGATTTTTCATTTTTTACTCAAAAGTTTTAATCATTTGTATTTTCACACTTTTAATTTGTTTAGTTTTAACCCAAAACTTTTCACCTTTTGTAATTTAACCCAAAACTTTTTATATACAACTTTGGTCCCCATATTTTTTATCTTTCGCAAGTTTTTCGTTTTACGTTTCGTTCTAAATTTTGCGAGCTAATACGTCCCAACGTGCGTGTGTGGTTCAACTTTTTTCGTTTATTTTTTCACATTTGACAGGTATGTCGCAATGTGTCTATTTTCCCCCTTTGGCAAGTTCGCTGCAACGGACGGATCCTATATTGACTTAGTTATTCTTTTCTACGTTATTTTGCGAGTCAACACGGCGCAACGTGCATGTATGGTTCAACGTTTTTACGTCTATTTTTTCCATGTAACAAGTTCGTCGCAACGCGTGTATCCTAAATCGACATAGTTATTTTTCTCATGTTATATGTTTCGGTCTTATATTTCCGCATTAACACGCCACAACTTCAATGTTGGTGGTCGCTACCAGCGGTGTGGCATTAATGTTATTTGGCATAGTTTTAGGCCCCCGCCGCAACGCGGGGTTGGTTAATTCTAGTTATACTTAATTTGGGTTAACTCTATCATATGCGCTAAATTATTATACAAGTTTGGTGTTGTAATAGTTTGAGCTTATAAAAATTTAGAATTTTAATAAATTAAAGTATCCTATTTTTAGGGGTATTCCCGTATCTGTTAAGGGGTATATCCTTTATATAAAACAAAAGAAAAAAAATACACTACGAAGATGGGGTTGAGCCGTAGCCCATGATACCCCTCTTAATACTATACCTCCGCCCCTGCGCCATCATCGTAAACCAGCAACCACCGCCATCATCTTCACTGTAAATTGGCACACCACCATTCCCATACCATTGCACCTGCAAAAAAAAACATGGTTTGACCAAAATGCCCCTAACTAAGATAACTGACTTTTTTAATGGAGTTAGCAGGTTGGATGAAAATGGCAAAAAATGACAAAAGTCAGGGACTAAAAATGCAGAAAAAAAACTATTTGGACTAAAATGACAGAAAAAAACTATTTGAACTAAAGTATCATTTTAGGTCAAAGCTCAGAGACTAAAATAGGAATTTACTTTGTTATGAAAAGGAAAGAATGAACCAGAATATAACGACAAGATTTACCTGGAAACTGTTGTGGAGACCTGCAAAACACGTTTACTACCCAAATGGGAGGTCAGAAATATTGGTGCTACAAGAAACATAATGATAAATGATAAACTGCAAGTCAACCACTTGGTAAAAGACTTAGTGGTTGTACAGGATTGTAACTAAACTACCACTGTAACTTTTGGTGTCTGACAACGATCCACTTTGGTTGCCATACGCAGCAGCCACTTTCTTTATGTGTAGGGCATGACAATAGTAATAACAACTAACGCCCAACCAAAATGATGCCCGACTTAATCTTTTTAGGCCATGTGTAGTGTTAATGCCTCTACCTTTGGGCGTTTTGCGCTATGTGGCAGCCCAGTCAGTAATGGGGCATTATGGGGCGTTTTCTAAAATGGAAGTAGTGGGGATGTGGGGCATTATGTTAAAAGAGATGTAATAAAATTAAATTAAAAAAAAACCATCAAAAATCTTATTGGACAAACAAAAGGAAATCAAGGGTGATTGGACAAACAAATGGAAGCAAGGCGTGGAAAAAAGCACGCCAAAACCGATTTTTGTGAAAAGAACGCCCAGGGGGCCATATGTGGGCGTGTTGGGCGTGATTTTGTGAAAATACGCCCAAAAATTGGACCGCTACGCATGGTCTTACCAGCTAGGAAACCATTAAGGTATTATTATTATTAAAGTGAAAAATGATGGCCAGAGACTATTGTTGGTACCTGCAAAACAAAATGTATATACAGAAAAGAAAACCATCAATCTGACTCTAAAATTTTTAGAGGTGGCAAAGTGGGTTGGGTAACAGGTTCGGGTCATAATGGGTAGTTTTTGGTATGGGTTGAAACGGGTTGACCCGGAGACTTTTTATTTTAATTAAAGAGGACTGTTTACCAATGTTTTCAAAACCGGTTCACCCTATCGGATTGCTTTTGAGTTGAACCAGCCGGTTGAACTGGATTTTTTAGGGGTTGAACCGAATTTTTACTAAAAAAATTCAATTTTAACCTATTTATTTTTATAATATTTACAGTATCAGCAAGTTCTTACATCCGGTTCAACTGGCCTAACCAGTGGACAGTAAGGCGACTGGTTTGACGTCCGGTCTGGTCCTAAAATATTGCTTTATACCAATAATAACTGAGCTAGATATGATTACAAAATTCATATTATTAATTTTAATAAGGAGATGATTTAGGAGGTTATATTCAATAAAAATACGCTTTGGTGGATTGACATATTTAACGAGTTCCTTTTAAGCTATTTTTGTATTTTATTTTTTATTTTTTTAACGGTAGATCAACTGGATTTCGGCTTACTGTTTAAACCCCTCATCCCAAGTTTGAATTCCTCCCAGAGGTGCTCTCCTATATTTACATAATTTGCACTTAGTAGGAATCGAACCTGAACGGCTGAACCACTCAGTGGAAAACCTCCCGACCAACTGGGCTATACCATATTTGCTTGTATTTTATTTGGTTGATCTATTAGATTTTAAACAAAACCGAATCAACCCATGCATACGCAATACGTTGGGTTGTAGTTGCAACCTCTAGTAAACTTGTAAAAAAAAAAAATACATAACTATCATCTAATTTTACATTGCTTAGCCCACTAATATATTTTTAATTTAAGCAACCGCAAATAAAAACGAATTTGTGAACTTGAAAGCCATTATGAGAAAATCCATTAAGCATGAGGGCCAACAAAAAATCTATGTGGGGTCCAAAGTGCGATATGGCATTCCTGTAATAATAAGAAACTACAAGGGCATCTTCCTGGCTTATTTCTATAAATACAATAAAAATCTACTCCAAACAACCTTAATCAAAGTCTTAACTGTTTCAACTTTCATGTCTATATGCTGCAAAAAAACGCTTGTTAGCCAGTGCCTTTTGTATATAAAAACACAAGCAAAAAAAATGGGGAATTGCATAATTCGACAAAAGAAAATCATGCAAACAGGTCAAGAAGTTAGTGAACATAAAGAATCCATGAGAGTTCAGCGAGTGATAGGCGGTCGGACGTATTATCCTGTGCCACATCAGGAAGATTCGACGGATTTGAATGAGGACCTGGAATCAGAGGCGGAAACAGAAGACAGGAATGGAATTGTGAGGATAAAGTTGGTGATAACGAAACAAGAGTTGGAGGTGATGTTGACAAAAGGAGGAGTGTCTGTAAGTGACTTGGTTTCGCATATGAAAAAAGACAGATCGAGTGAGGCTGTTGTGGTTGAAGATGAAGATAATAGAAATTGTGGAAGATGGAAGCCGGTTTTAGATAGTATACCGGAACTAAACAAATTTTAACAACTCTTACAGCTTTAACATACATAAATATGTAGTCGACACTCGACAAGCCTTGACAGATATAGTCGAACTTGATCAGTATAAAGTGTAATAACATGAAAGATACTAAGATGATATATATATGTATATTTAGCTCAAGCAAATTGTTGGAAAGAAAATAGTTATGGGTTGTGTTGCCATACCACTTGTTAGTTTGTTACATAGTATCTTATATGCATGTTTTGTTCTCAGCCAATGAGCCTACTTACTTTTCTTTTTATTTGATTATTTACAAGTTTTCCTATTTCCAGATAAGCTCAATTAGTATGAGGCAAATCTTCTGATTAGTACCTGAAAAATTATGCATGACCTAGCGGTCTAGTGGTATGCCCCCCCCCCCCCCCCCCCCCCCCCAAACACACACACACACAAAAGTGGTGTGGGTTTAAAAATATACCCGAAAAATTGACTAACAGGAAACTGTGTTGGTGCTGTTACTAATGTCAATATGAAATTAGAGATATAAGAAATAAAGGACCTCATCTAATTATGATAGGTTTTACAAATTAAAAGACATAAGAAACAGTTAAAAGTGCACTTACAATTACTGTCAAATCATTCCAAACTGCTATGTATTTATTGCAGGCAACTTTGTCTTTTGCTATCTATATCTTTAAGTTCTCCTTATGAGCTTCAAGGTCTAGACTTTCAACTTATTCATAAACCAACGTAATATTTTAGTATCTTGTATCAACTGAAATCACGAATGCCGAAAACTGTAAACTGTTGGATCTGCACAAACTAAGAACCGAAGGGTGATAAATGTAATGAATAGTGTCACGTTCACAAAAGATAATATGTGTCATAACTTAGGTTAATTTTGAATATATTAAAATGTTTGTGTGTGCAGCATATGCAGATTGATAAGCAGCAGTGTTGCCACTTTCTCCTTCTCGATGATCTAACATCTTGTTGAGTCAACTAAAATCCCCAAGGAAAAAGGAGCTACACATAACCAATAATTTAGTTACAAGATGTTGTGCGTGTTACATTTATAATGTGAATAAGTAGGAAGCCAACAAACATAAAGAAATTCTATATATTATATACACCCAGCACAAATTAAGCATTCGACTTTACATATCATACGTGATTGTATCAACAGAAACTGATAACTTATTACTTTCGTGTGTCATGTTGCTGACTATCGTAGAATGAAGATCTACTCTTGCTTCCTTACAACTTCCAGAGAAATCTCATTACGCCGAGTAAATGGGAGTGTAAACGGTGGGTTGTACTGCAGATACATGATACTTGTTATTTCGGTTCTCCTGTAAAGATGGGTTTTTTTTTTCAAAAATCTTTTACATTACCTGTGCAACTTCCACCAATGCACCACTTATTACTTTGAATTGACTATCGTTCTTTAAGGCATCCCGAAGTTTTGATTCCCGGCGCATGACATCTTCGTCGGTAACAAAACCTGAATTGAAATGGTCGTTAGGACAAATCTTATAGCCGTATTTTCAAGAATTTTAAAGTTTGTTATCATGATGGCAAATTTGTCTTTTTCCCGAAATACTACGAAGAAAGGAACCGCTAACCTGAAAACGCAACAACAGCTACAGTTTTGGCAGGCACCTCGTTGATAGTTACAGCAGAGTTTTTGGGCAGTGGTAAGTTGGAACCGTACTTTGAAGGCATGACAAACGACATTTTCCATTTATCTTGATCTTCCATCTGATTATTAGTCAAAGATGGAAAATGACATACGTAAGAGAATATCAAATATTATTCAACTTGGGAAACGTCTGTCCTCTTAGCTTTATGAGTCTTTTTTGTTGATATTTACACGTACATCCATTAATAATAAAAAAACACCGAAAAGCATGGTACTTGGAGTTCATAAACTTGATCAAGTAATAAAATGTGTATTGCAGCTTCAGATCCATGAAATTGATTCAACATGTGTATCTAACATTGCATACATTTAACTTGCAAAGTGCAAACCTGAGTGAGGGACTGAGGGTCATGTAATGCTAAGAAAATAAGAAACTCATGGCCAGTGAGTTCGAATAATTGGAAGTCTATCCATATCAAAGTATAATTTTGCTTTGAATTATAAACCAATAGCTTTTAGAGTTAGATATTGAGATGAAAACACATCATTTGTATATATGTACTATTAATCAGCGCCTCATATATGTGTGGGCAAATGTAGAGTTCAACATTTACCATCATTACAAGTCCGAATATATTTCTGTATGAAAGAACAAAAGATATAGGCTGAAAGAAACAGAAGCGTATGAAACAGGGTTCCAGATAGTAGTATAACCATTAGACCGCATACGTAACAATTGGGTACTCAAAAAGATTGAAAAAACTTAGGCATAAAAAGAACATACCCTCTTTGTTATCACAGGGGTAGTCATATCCATCGCCTCACCCCCAGATTGGGTCTTTCGTGTGAGTACAGGGGTAGTCATCTCCATTGCCTCGTTAGCCGTATTCTGAAACGATATACATACACAGATAAAACAAAGTAGAATTAATACTTTCATTTTAGCATGTCCTGAAAGTTTAACCCTGAAACCACTGATGAAAGATTAAATACCTTACCAAACAGGTACTCAGCTAGTACATTAAACGATTGAGACGAACCATTCAGATCAAACCCGTATTTTCCTGGCATTGTAGTCTCGGCTACAAAGTAAGGCTGATATATTTATGTAAACTAAGTTAGTTTAATCCAAGCATAGTTGTTACATAGCGAATAGCGATAAATAGCGGGCGGCTATTTTATAAATAGCGATACACTAGAAAAAAAATTAAAAATTTCATATGTATATTATATCAAAATACATGCTATTTTACATGTATATTTAACAAAAACCTAAAATCCAGCTATTTTATAGCTATATTTAATGGCTATTTATATTAAAAAAAAACAAAATAAATAAATAAAGCGTCGCTGTTCTCGCTATCCATTGCTACAACCCTAATAGTGACACTATACCTAATACGCTACGTAGCGCAGCGATCGCTATTGACAACTATGATCCCAAGTATTAAAACTTTAAATTATAACAATACCTCAAGTTCTCTTATCTCATACTGATTATTTCTACTCAAAACTTTAAACTTAACCGTTTCCAGGTCCGGAACTGCAAATACAAAAACAATTTTTCATAACTACAAACCCTAGTTCCTGCAGTTAAAATTACATTTAAATCAATTCCTCACAAAACACCTAACATAAGAGCTTCCTCTATATTACGACTCTCAAACCGCTTCGGAAACACGTATTTCGCCGTCTCAGTTGCCAAATCCGCCAAAACTACAATAATTCAATAAACCAAATGAAGTTAAAGTTAATGTTAGACATGAAAATTGAAGAATAATATAAAAAGTTATGGTGAGTGTGAAGACATTTACGTCGTTGCGAGACGGAAGAGGTTTGAGAGGCGAGAGCGAATACAAGAGATATACGAGCTTCTAGGGCGGATGTATTGCGGCTAGCAGTGGTGGTGGTTCTTCTTCTGGAAACGACGGATGATGGTGGTTGTTCGGTGGCCATTGATTTGAAGGCTAGGGTTACAGAAGAAGAAGGGTAGATTGATTGAGACATTGCAGTAATGGACTGAATTGGGGGTTTTGAGGTGTGTGTGTGTGTTTGAATTTCTGTTAGAGAAGATGTAAGTGGTTTAGTTTGGGTTTCTTGTTCCACGTCATCTCATGTCTTTAACAAACACCGGCTGTTCACGAGCCGAACTGAACCGATCGGACTTTTGTTTGTGCTTGGTTCATTTCAAACTAAACCGATCCGAACCGAGCGCCTTTTTCAATCAAACAGAATTGAACGAGTCTCGAACGTCGAGCAATTTGAACAGCCCTGTTAACAACCATAACCCTTTGATTTTTTTTTAACTTTTAACTAAATGTTTTTTTTAATTAGTGATTCAAAATTATAAAACTCGGTATTAAGATATGTCGGATTAGGGTTTATCAAAGTAGAGAAATATATTTGAACAGGGACATAGAGCACAGTGCTACAACTGAGCTTCTAGACCCTCTTTTGAACAGTTTCGAGGGATGTGCATACTCAGTAAGGTAATGTAAAGGATGGTATGAAAGTTAAAGAATGGAACGATTTTGGGCTACGAAGTACGAACCCAAATGTTTGTGGGAAACTTTTTCAATTTCAATTATTTAAAGCAACGTTTTGAAATGGATAGTTTTATTGAACACAACCTGATACATATATAATTTGAAGGCTAAAATAAATGAAAGATAAAACTAAAATAAAGATACTTACGAGGCTGTAACTCTGTAAGACTTGTCACGTGGTCCATGGTGAAGAACTTGACATGTACGGAGCATCTGATAGGCAGTTAGTTACTATTATATATATATTAATTATATATATTCAAAAAGAAAGCTTGTGAATGGTACTTCAACCATGTCATTCACCAGACGCTATTATTGTATATATACATGTTTTTTCATTAAGTAGAACTGTATTGGCATTTGGTAAAGTGGTTGATATGTATTTTTTGTTAATAAAATGCACCGGTTCGAGCCTTTCTTTTTGTTCTTTTTTTCCCCCACTTTATTTTCCCCTTCTCAACAGCTAAATGCAGAGACAAAAGAAAGAGAAAGAGAACAAGATAGCAAGCAGAGCAGTAAGAGAGAGAAACAGAGATCCGGGAGCCGGCAACCGACCTTCGACGCGTGCTCGCCTCCCACAAACAGAACCAAAGTCGTCGACTGTAGGGCTTTCCTGTGAAGATTCGCGCGATCAGAGGTGGTAGTGGCGAGTTCCGACGAGTCTAGGGTTGTGATTATTGGACACTTTTTGGGGCCAGCTGGTGGAATCGTGTCTTTCTCCCATCCTCCCTTTTGCATTCCACCACCATGATTCACTTTCATTATGAAAGAAAGCAAGAAACAAGAATGAGGGTTAGGCACTTGATTTGAAGATGAAGGCCAGACCTAGAAAATGTGATTTGAAGATTGAGTGAAATATTTAGAGAGAGAGAAAGAGAAATGACTGCTTTCTCCGGCCGTCGAGCCTTCACGCCGGTGATCGGATGCTTTCTCCGGTAGCTTAGCATTCATGTATTGCTCAAGTTTTAATTAAGGCTGAAAATTGAGATTTTTTTCTCTGATTTAGGGTTACAAGAACACGTCAGAAATGGAAGCAAAAAAATGGCAATGGGTGGTCAAAGATTGGACATTATGAGGTTATTGAGCAGCTTGGTAGAGGAGCTTTCCTTTAATTTCTCGGTATTGATTGTTTGTTTTAGGTCCCAAATTTTGCCTTCGCTTTACCTTTATCTATAGACTTTTCAGTTTTCTTCAGCCTAGGTGGGGGCATGCTTATCGGTCTTCTTCAGTTCAGGTGAGTAAAAAACAATCCCTTTGATTTGATTTTGCTATTTTCAATCACTTTTTGATGGATTTTTATTTCTTTGCTCGAAATTTCATGACGGGTTTCAATATCTATTATTTTGCGAAGATTAATGGGAATGGTATGCTGACAAACACCATAATTGCAAGCTATAATACTGGTTATACAAATCTAACTTGGGATCTGTCATATGCTTGAGTATGATGCTGGTTAACACTATCATTCCTATAACAGATGATCCTTGATCCGGATGTTTTATATTCCAAAGTAAAAGTTGTATGAAATGTTACAAAGTGTTTGATAAAACTTACATAAAATGACATGAAGAAGTGTGTAAGCTTATATTACATGATATACTATGATTGCATTTAGGATTTGTATATGGTGTTGATTACTTATAGATTATTACACATCATGAGCATCATCCTTGCTGCCACTACGTGGCTGGTGACGGCGGGGATTGTCGGCATCGGACGGGAGATTAGGTCGGCCGCGATGTTGTTGAAGAGTTCCACCAGGTGACGAAGGCGGGTAAAAGCCCAGCGAAGATCCGCCGAAGGATGATTTCACGTATGCGAGATCCAAACCATTGGAGAAGAATTTACCTCCGGTGACAATTATTAAGGCGATACCGGCAGTTGATTGAGATTTGGCTCATGATATCCCGGAGCATTGGTTAGCTAATTTTGTGGTGCGTATGGTTTTACAAAGTTTCTTTTTTCATTTTACGTTTGCTACAATGGACCTAATTGTAATTTCTTTTTATCCAAAAATGCTACAGGTTGATTTAATGAAGATGTAGGTTTCTAATATTAGCTTTGATGCAGTATATACAGTTGATGCTACTTGCTATGCCCCAAATTCGGTATATGTTTATGGATTTAAATATTTTTGGCATTTGTTATCTAATATGCTTGGTATGTTTTGGTCTTATTTTAAGCGAGCTCATTTTTAATTGTCCGGCAAATGTCTGGCTAGGGCCGGCTCAACCGCTTTGGTGGCCCAAAGCGAAACAAAAATTCTATATGATAATTGACATCAGCAATGTTTTTAACTGTAGATTCACAACTACCACCAAAAAGGTCGGGTAAAGGTGGAATGGACGACTAAAAGCCGAACCATAAACATACATTTTGTCCACCTAAAGGAACAAGTCACAGTGGAATGGCAGCCTACATCCAAAAAGCGCCAGACATTTCTTTTGTACAGATCATGATTGAAGATTCAACTACCAAACAAGTACATTACATGCTGCGTATATAAGCAGCCACGACGACTTTCCTTTGGGAAAACTTGTAATTAACGGTAAACCGTATGCTACGGACTTGAACATGTATCTCTAGATGTCCTAAATTTTGTTTGCTGCATCTATACGCGGCATTGTAATCTCTATACGTGACACTATAATCGATGAATGATAATGTTATTAACATGATCAATGCTTGCAACCGTAACTTAATAAAGCTAACTTGAATCGTCGCGCAACGCGCGGCGTCAATACCCCTAGTTTCATTTAAATTGGCATTTTCATGAAGGGGAAAATAGTAATTTTTTTTCAGATGCAAGTCCAAAACAAAATGAAGAATTGCTTAGCATAATGCTTTAAGTTTTGATGTTCATATTCAGACTTGAGGTTACCTCTTATTCATTTAGAGGTTTTAAACCATTAAGAGGTAGCATCTAAATGGTCATTAAGAGGCTACCAAACAGTAATAGGAAGCCTTTCAAAACTTATATCGTTCGTAAGTTGTTGCCTTTCTCTTACATAACCAAGTCGAGTATCATGGATAACCAAGTCGAGTATCATGGATTGTCCCCAATGTAATATCACCAACTTTGTAAAGATCCGTAGCGAAGCGCAATGCCGCCAACTAGTTTCTTTTAATTGTTATATTATCGTTTCAGGTAGCCTTAGCTATAGCGAAATAGGCTCTCTTTTTTTTTTAACTTTTAGGTTTTTTAAGTAGTTTCTTTTAATATATATTTCATCAAGCCCCTCTAGTTTAATAACTTTTTTTTTTTCTTTTACACTTTAGTTCAATTTTTGTTTACACCCTCTACCTTTTAGTTGATTTATTTATTTTTTCCGTCTTCTTTAGCTTATTTACATTACAACCCCTGAACTTTAATAAAGTTATCATTTTGAGTTTTTAGTGAATTTTATGTTGCAGGATTTATTTATTGGTTTTGTTTTTTATATCGATCCCTCACGCGAGTTATATTTATCTGCGTTTCGACGTGAGTTCCATAATGTTGTTTTTAAACCGACTAGTAGTTTTATACGTTTTTTAAACTGTTATATTTTTAAAACTGTCCGACACTCATCTTTAAATACACCGTTGTATGATGTGTACTTTTATCTACGTTTAAACCGACCCGCTGTAATGTGTGGTTGTCATGTTTATCTTTATATACGTTTCAGTGTAAATTTTATTCGAATAACGGCTTTCGTATACAATGACATAACTTTCCCGTGACTTTCAAATATACCGTCGTGACCAGTGGCGGATCTAGGATTCCGACCAAGGGGTAACGTTATATAAATAAGCCGTAACGAAATCGAAAAAACGTCAAATTTTTCCAAAATTTACACTAATTTTTCCAATTTTTTTCCGACCAAGGGGTAGCGGGGGTTACCCCTACCATAGAGGTAGGTCCGCCCCTGGTCGTGACGTGGTTTTTTTATCGCCACATTCACGGTTTGCTTATTTTATTCTACGTTTAGGATCCATGCGAAGCGCGGATGATAACCAACTAGTTCAGTTTAAAAATATTGACATTCTATATGTGAATCTACGATTTTATTGGCATTCTTTGGTAAGAAACGTTCTGAAAAATCATGGAACACTTCAATGAAATATACTAATTGTAAACTATGAGAATTTGTCAACTTAAATAATTCAAATTACAAATTTTGATTAGTTTCTTAAGTTGCTAAAATTATTTGGATTCCTATCTGCCAAACTTAAACACTGTTTTGGAGCACAAGTGCACAACTGGCGGAGTACTTGGGACATGCCATCTTTGGGGTCATTATTGGTCCCAATTAGAGGTGGACAAAATAACTGGTTATTAACCAAAACTGGTTAATAACCAATTGATGAATAACCGGTTAGTGGTTATTTTTAACCGTAAGTTAGTAACCGGTTATCGATATTCAATACAAGAACCGGTTATTAACCAGTTTTTTAACCGACAGGCTGGTTAACCACAAAATTTAAAAAAAAAGGCAAAAAAAAAAAAAACAGTTATTAACTGAAATAACCAGTTAATTAACCGGATAACCGGTTAAAGTCAAAAAGTCAAATTAACTGGTATAACCGGTTAACCAAACCGGTTATTAAAATTAGACGGTTTGTGCACCTCTAGTCCCAATATCAGCCAATGCTATCCATTCTAAGAGAGTCTGATTTGTTCAATTAGTAAGGGATGTGAGGTGGCTGCATACCTTGGTCTCTTGCAGCTTCTTTTCATACTTGGTCAGATATATTTATGGATACCCTCCTCATGGGAAAAATAATTATTATAGTGGATGTAGATAATCCCCCACCCCAGCTCAGTTGGGAGTTGGGCTGGTTTGCTTCCTAGGAGGCGCCGGTTCGACTCCCGGGTGCAGCGAAAGGTGCGGGGACGTCCCAATGATGGTTCGTTCCTACCGAGGCATGGTTCGATCCTGAGGGCAACCCGGTTTTACCCAGCTGTTACCCCAGCGAGTCTCTCGTGTGGGGGCAGTATGGTTTCCGGGCGAAGGTCAGCTTACGAGACGGCCGGGGCCCGATAGAACATCGCGCCGGGGGGCGGGGCTGACGGGGGATTGTCATCGACAAGAACCCGGTGACCTCTGGTCATGTACATAGAAAGTCACCCTTCAAAAAAAATAGTGGATGTAGATAGGTTAACTAGAGTCATTTCAATCCCCAATCTCATCTCTATACTGCTACACAAGTGGCCCATGCATTTCTTGACTATGATAAGTGATAAGAAACAATATCTTCTTAAGCTCATTTTGGAAAGAGTTCAAGTAGTTAAAGGTAAAGCTGCATATGTATATACCCAAAAAATTCTATAGAACCGGGGGGTCGAAAACGTATATACCCAAAAATTTCTATACGAAAGCTACATACATAACAGTACTAAGCGAAAAGTTCGGGGGGTCGGGCGCCCCCCTTCTAACCTGCGCCACTGCAGCCTGCCATCCTCAAACATACAGACAAACATTTATAATATACAACTCGGTATAAATTTGCACTTGAAAGGCTGAGATGATGGAGAAAATCAAAGGTAATTACAAGCTTTAATCTCCAAAGTTAATTTCAGTATATCAGTTGTTTGATCTCTCAACAAAGAAGGGTAAAAGCTTGATACTTTTTTCTTGAAATATGTTTTTCTTTGCATCTATTGCTATTCTTTTAGTTTAGAGATCATTATTGTAACATCATACTATAATACTTCTATTGTGTCATACCGAAACCAATGTGACTTTTGGTTTAGGATTTTGTTTATTGAAGACATCACTACTAGGGATAAAACACAATCCAAGAATTTCATCATACAAAAGCACAACCAATTCAAAGGCTAGAAATTATTACTTCTTGTCTCACAACAATGTGGATTAGAACATATCAAAGAGAAGCTGAAGTGCCTTCAGAAGTAAACTTGACCGAGATACTGTTAACACAATGCCTTTCATCTGTAGGCGTCTTGAACCCCTCGCCTTTGAACACATGGCCTAAGTGTCCTCCACAAGCAGTGCAGGTAATTTCGGTCCTCCTTCCATCCGGGTCGGCCTGCAAACTCAACAAAATTTAAAATCGCATTTCAAACTCACAAGAGTATCGAATATTCGAATTCAAAGTACTAAGCACGAGTCTCACAGTGCGGGTGATTGCTCCGGGGAGACCTTCATAGAAAGCAGGCCAACCACACCCCGAGTTGAACTTGGTGGTTGATTTATAAAGTGGTATTCCACAACCAGCACAAGTGTATACCCCATCACCAAAAAACTTGTCATATTCACCAGTGCCTTTTGGCCTGTCATTAAATTAAACCATAGTTATTAAAGCCAGCGCCTAGGCGCAAATAAAGCCCCGAGCCCAACAAATCACCCTGAGTGCGCCTTGCGCATTTAATCTTCAGGTCAGGTTAGTTCATAATCTTCTGCATAGTTATTAAAGCGAGTGCCCAGGCTCGCTTAGCCTCAAATAAAGCCCCGGGCCCAACAAATCGCCCTGAGTGCGCCTCCCGCCTTTAATAACTATGAGTTAAACCCCATATAATTATAAACTGTAAACATATATAAATTAAAATTAAATTGATGGAAATTGAAGTGAAATGATCAGTTGTGCTACTGAAATTTAAAAATGATCCTAACTATTTGGGAATTGAAAATAAAAAAAAATTGAGTGGATGAAGTAATCAACTTACTCAGTTCCTTTGTTTCGAAGGATGCGGAATTGTTCAGGAGAGAGAACTGCACGCCATTCCTCCTCTGATTTCACAGCGGAACTCATAATTCACAACTAAGATCCGACCGATACAACCTTAGTTTAAGATTTGATGGTTTATCGGAGGTCGATCCAAACGATGTATTAGAATATAAATTGTTTACAAAGAAGATGAACCTGGACGCAGATATGGCTATTGGCCACCAAAAACGTTCTTTATCACTAAGGTTTTTTTTTTTTTTAACGGCAAGAAACGATGTGCCAGCCATCGTGACACCGGACGTTGTGGTCAAGGTCGACTACTTGACCACCGCCAGCCCCTTGGCTCTCTCAGATGCGCGGAAACCAGACCTCCACCCGCCCAAAGGCACGACAATGGAATAATCGATAAAACCTCGTGTCTCATTCAAGACGAACCGGCGTCACCCGTATTCGCCCTTCACTTGGATGCCACAGAAAATAATGAGGAGAGTGGGAGTCGAACCTGGGTCACAAGGAACACCAAATTTTTCCCAAACCACTCCACCACTACCTCATTTCCTTATCATTAAGGTTTTTAATTTAGTTAGAAGACACAGTGTTGAGGGGCTTGAAGAGAGGGCATGAAGCTACATGTGGCAACCACGACAGTATGATGGCGTGGAGAAAAAACATGGGGAGGGAAAGTGACATGGAAAAGAATAAAAAAAATAAACATCAACCAATTAAAACAAACCTTAACTACCCCCACCAATCAAGAGTCTCCACATCACCCACTTATTTGCCCCACGTCAGTGGAAATCCTCAAGCCCCACCCACAACGCCACCCTCCACGCCATACGTGGGATGGTGTTCTCGGCGTGGAGGGGCTTCCACGCCTTTTTTTTACGCCCACACTGTATGGTCTTAAGAAAATGTACTTTTTTTATTTTTAAAAAATTAATACTCTTGCTCTTAAATTACAACAAAAATAAGGTTAATATTGATTGAGCCTGTTCTTATAAAAGTGTATTATAAAAGCTTTTCTTTATTATAGAACTAAGATTATTTATTCAGTTAGGAACTACCAATTATCATAAGTTTAAAAGTTAGGAAAAATTACAAGTTTTGTCCTTTATCTTTATACCATTTTTCAGGCGGTGTCCTTTTTAACAAATGTTGACAGACGGTGTCCTTTACTAGGTATTTTGTTGCAAGTTTAGTCCTTTACACCCAACCCAGTTAAAAAACCCTGTTAATTGTTGACAAACGGTGTCCTTTACTAGGTATTTTGTTGCAAGTTTAGTCCTTTACCTATGTATTTTGTTGCAAGTTTAGTCCTTTACACCCAACAATTAACATGGTTTTTTAACTGGGTTGGGTGTAAAGGACTAAACTTGCAACAAAATACCTAGTAAAGGACACCGCCTCTCAACATTCATTAAAAATGACACCACCTGAAAAGTGGTATAAAGATAAAGGACAAAACTTGTAATTTTTCCTAAAAGTTATGATAAAAAATACATTTCAGGCATCCTCTTCATAGTTAATAAAATATAACATCATTAAGTGTTTTTAATAATTTTTCAAACAAAAAGGTTTTCTTAGGATAAAGTGATAAGTTAAATACAAAGATAAATTTTATGTCAACAATCACAAATTCATAATAAATTTTATGTATTGGGATTAAGTTTAAACTTTAAAGTGACAAGCACCCAACAAGCATCCTAAAATGGGTCATGGGGAGCCAGGTGCCATTCTCTCGTGGGGAGTGCAAGGGGAGCCTGTGAAGGGGAACATTCATTGCAATGAAATTAGAGAGATTGAAATCGGATATGAAAGGGCTTACTCTCTTTTTTTTTTTAACGGCGAATCACTTTATATATATATATAAAGAGCCAGCAAGAAACTGGGAAACAATACAAAACGAAACAAAACAAGGACAAGAAAAACACAAAAGAAACCGACTTACAACAGGTCTAAAACATCAAAACGAATCCAATTATCCCAAACCGGCTTCTTTATCTTAGCTCTATTGCTAATCCAAAGGAACGAGTCCTCTTTGATAAATTCAACCGACTTCAGAATAGGGATGAATTTATCTTCGAAAACCATCTCGTTTCTCGCACTCCAAATTCTCCAAGTCGTAGCAATGATGATGGTATGAACCAGGCGCTTCCAAATAATGCTACCCGGGCTTTCTTTAATTCTCTTCACAAAATCCACAAAAGACGGACAGTTATCTGGAAAACTGATCCGAACCCAAGCCAAAATGTTCCACCAGATAGATCTAGACCACAAGCAGTTAAGGAATATATGGTCTGGACTTTCCACATCGAGACCGCTACGGGGACAGCCAACATTAGCGATCGGAATGCCCCTGCGAGCCAACCCCTCTCTAGAGGCTATTCTACCGATGAGGGCCCTCCAGAGAAGATGATTTCCTTTCGGCACAGCCCAACTGTTCCACACAAACTCCGGATCATTTGGCATATTGACCCACTTCGCGTCTTCAAAGTCCTGTCTGACCTGTTTAACCTAGAACGGCTGATCCGTCGATGTCCGCCACTTCCAATTGCCCCCGACTTCAATCAGATTATTATCCAAAACAATACCCTTTTTAAGCAAAACCAAATCAATTTTGCCGATATCTCTCCATACGCCCGGAACTGATCTTTTCAAAGGGATTAACAGGTTATTCGAATTGGAGCTGTGAATAGACAAAATTACCTTGGCCCATAACTGATCCGGATCCGACTTGAATCTCCACCACCACTTGGTAATCATCGCGTTATTAAAATCTGATAAACTCCCAATACCCAGCCCGCCTCTTTTTCTAGATTTCAGCAAACCATCCCACTTAACCCATCTAAGTTTTTTATAAGAATCCGAAAATCCCCAAATAAAATCTCTGCGGATGCTCTCGAGCTTGCTAAGAATGCATTTGGGGGCCACAAACAGAGATAAGTAGTACGAAGGGAGACTGCCTAGCACAGATTTTGCCAAAGTAACTCTACCGGAGAATGAAAGGTGTCTGGCCTTCCACTTTGAAAGTTTCGCCTTGAATTTTTCCACTACCGGAGCCCAAAAAATTGCTCTTTTCATGTTGACTCCGATTGGAATCCCAAGATATGTGAAAGGCGTCGAACCGACCTCGCAATTCAGCCTACTTGCTAACCGCATCTTTTCGTTCTCGTTGACTCCGAAGCCGTACAGCATACTCTTATGATAATTGACTTTAAGGCCCGTCACCAAATACAGCCATCTCAGAATACGGCTAAGCGTCGCCACGTTTTTATCCGTCCACTTCCCAACAAAAAGAACGTCGTCCGCGTAGCAAAGGTGAGATATTAAAGGACCGTTATTCGGGAGTTGGAAGCCGAGGAACAGCTCCGCAGCCATAGCCCTTTTCATAAAAATATTAATGATTTCCATTGCTATTATAAAAAGAAAGGGCGACATTGGGTCACCCTGTCTTAGCCCCCTTTTGTATTTAAATTCAGCAATAGGAGAGCCATTCACTAACACAGAGCCCCATCCCGACTTCAGGCAGCCACTAATCCAACATATCCACTTTTCAGGAAAGGCCATATATTCCAACATGCGGAGAAGGAACTTCCAATTTATCGAGTCGTAAGCCTTCTCGAAATCGACTTTAAAAATAAGCAACTTCTCTTTATTTTTTTTCGCCCATGCAACCGTTTCACTGATAATAAGCGGACAATCAAGTATGTTGCTGCCGCCGATGAAAGTCGCTTGAGACGGAGAGATAACCTCCTTAATAACCAGCTTCAAACGATTCGCCAAGACTTTTGTAATAATTTTGTAAATCGACCCCACGAGAGAGATAGGCCTGAAGTTAGAGATCAATTGCGGGTCTTTAGACTTGGGGATCAATGCCACGAACGAAGAGTTACAACCTTTACTAATATCCCCAGTGCTGTGAAATTCACTCAAAATCCCCATCAAGAGATGTTTGAGATCCTTCCAAAAAACTTTAAAGAACTTTAGAGTAAACCCGTCAGGGCCCGGAGCTTTCCCCCCATCACATCCTTTAAGAGCATTCCATACTTCCGATTCCGAAAACACATCACACAGCGACGAGGAGCTTAGAGCCGAAATACACGGAATACCGTCTCTACTAAAAATAGGTCTTCTGCAAATTGGTTCCGAAAACTGTTTTTGAAACCATAATCTTATCTCCGTTTTCAGTTCCAACGGATCAGTTATCAATATATCATTGAATAACAGACCATTAATCCTGCTACTAGCCACGTTCATATTCACCAATTTGTGAAAAAAGGAGGTATTGTCGTCACCTGATTTCAACCATCTAAATCTGGCTTTCTGGTGAATATCCTTAGCTTTAGCGTTCTCCAATTCGTCCAGTTTAGTTCTGAAAATGATTCTAGATTTTTTGTCGGAATCCGAAATCGGCCCCAGCAACGCTTTTTTTTCAATATCAGCAATTGACTCAGCTAACTGATTATACTCCATTTTCTCATAAGTTTTGACCTCCGCCCTCCATTTCCTTATTTCAGCTTTGGTATTTTTCAGAAAGGACATAAAAGGCTGGTCTTTCCTTCCGCTGAAATTAGAAGATTTTAACAAGGTTTGAACAATAACGTTCAGTCTTTGATCATTTACCCACGAATTAAAAAACTTGAAAGTTATGGGGCCAAAGTCGAGAGGATTGCATAACAGAGAGATAGGGCAATGGTCCGAGGCACCCCTTTCATGAACACCAGCTTTAGCGGAAGGCCACCGGTTCAAAAACGACTCATTCACCAAGAACCGATCTAATTTACTGCATTTAACATCTTCATGGCCAGAAATATACGTAAATTTCCCCCCTGTCAAAGGGTATTCAAAGAGACCGACACTCGAAATGAATTCATTAAAAACTTCCGTAGCTCTCCTATTAAAAGAGGAGTTAAATCTTTCATCCTCTAAACGAACCTCATTGAAGTCACCAAAAATCACCCACATACCTTCCATTTGATTGATAAGCATAGCAAGCTGATTCCAAAGATTCCTTCTATGACCAGCATCGTTCGGGGCATGGAGGTTCAGGATGTTTATCTTTTCTTCCACACCGAAGATCTTCCCTGAAACCAAAAGGAACCGTTGGTTTTTCAGGAAAAATTCGTCACGGAACACATCTGGATTCCACAACACAACCAGACCTCCAGAACGACCCACCGAATCAACCGATAAGGATTTGAGGTTCAAATTATCCCAAAACCGCCGAAGAAAAATCTCCGAGAGACCCGACTGGTGGGTCTCTTGCAGGCCGATAAAATCCGCTTTTAAGCACTTTTTAAGCTCTCTCACCCAGATCCCCTTTCTTCCCGAGGAAACCCCATTCAAATTTATAGATAAAAAATTCATTTGCAACCCATTGATACCGAATCACCAATAACCAGTTTTCTAATTTGATTATCGAAGCCACTAACCTCAATACCCAAAGCAGCCCCAACCTGGATCGTTTCCTCCACCTCCGCTTCAAACCTGATTTTACTCTGTTGCTCATCCACAGGATCCGGACAGCCCTCACCGGTAACGCCTTGTCTTTCGGTCTCCTCTTCTGTCCTGTTATAGTGTTGCTCCATTCGAAGAATGGCTTCGATGTCGAACGGATCTAACGAAGTATCTTCATCAACCTTATCGTTTAAGTCAGGCGTTATGAACTCAGAGCTCTCTACAACCTTCTTAGCATTGCGTTTAGGTCTCCTAGTTATGTAACTGGGCCGACAATTAAGCCCATTCTCTTCCACCATAATACCGATCTCTGGAGGCCCACACGAGTTAGTACCAGGCCCACTATCAACTTGAGATATATTATTCTCACCCTGTGGGCCTACACCATTATTGTCAGCATCAAATGAGGAATTGATATTTAGATTACCATAAAAATTATTAATAGGTGAGCACTGATTCCCACGCAGCCCATCAACAGGGGACTGTCCCACGCTTTCTCTTTCCAAATTGCAATCAACAGGTTGAGTCTCGAGGTCCCCATGCAACCCATGCGCCGACTTTCTACCCTCGAAAATAGGGGACGAGTTGTTTGGGGTATCCATGCACGTAAAGGGGGATCTACCTCCCTGACTCTTCGACTTATCGGATTCGGAACCCAACGAGGACTCTCTCTCCACCGTCATGCCCACTCCGACCATAGGAGAACCGCCGGCTTCCGACGACCAGTCCGGCGTTCCTGGAATATCCACCTCGTCTTCTAGAAACGCCGGTGTCCACTGGCCAGAAATCTCTTCCACCCAGATTTTCAGATTATGATCCTTCCAGGATAGCTCAAATTCGGCTGAAACTCTACTACCCGAGTTCACCAAAATCGCTAACCTTTCTTCAGCTAAGTTGCCGTTAGACACCTCCGCTTCCGATTTAACCAACAACCTACCACACCTTTCCCCAATCTTATTGAACACAAGACGGTCCCATAGGCAAACCGGAACCCCCATAATTTTTATCCATGCTACTCTTTCAAAGATGGGGGGAGACCTTCCCAGATGTAGAGTCTGGAGAACCATTTTTCCCATTCGTTGACCATATTCCCCCTAAAATCTTCAGCATCCTCGGGTTTGTTAAAACACAGCAAGACCTTAAGGCCACCCAAGTATTTTAATTTAAAACCATCCTCCGTAATACCTGACAAATGAGCGACTAGATTATTAAGGATATCAATATCCTTAACTTCACTGTAACACCCTTAATTTTATACTTGAATTAATCACTAATTTATACCAAAAGATAGTAGATTAACATAAGTTTAATAAGTGACATAAACCTTAGTCATCTAATGACTAGGTTGGAAATTTCAACATTTGATTATATTAATTGTTTACAACCCATGAACAAAATCTAAGTATGACAAAAACATTTGCGGAAGCTTCAAAATGTAGTGTTCGGTTCTTCATTAATCACTTGATCGCCACCCGTAAGATTCACCAATTTACCTATGATCAAAACCGTAAAAAACATTAGTTTTAACGTTGTTATATAAATAAATCACAAGGTTTAACATCACATTGGAAATAACAAGAAATATAAAAGCTATTCTGGGTCCACCGTAAATTACGGTATCACCGTAATTTACGGTGAGTCCTGGAAATGTTTGATCACCGTAAACCAGGAGATCCACACCGTAACATATCTGCCTTTACCGTAAATTACGGTACTACCGTAATTTACGGTAGTACCTGGAAATCCATGTCTTGTTTGTTTCGGTTCATTTCACTCAACCCAACTCTTGGAATTTACTTTTCTAACAAACCACTACATCAAATTCTAGCAATTCAAACATGTTATTTATTAACCTATATCAAAGAACAATCCATCATATTCCGGAGCATTAATCATGTTTTACTTGATTATTTGACTCGTTTGGCTCGTCTAAGGAATCCTCCTCTATGACGACTACCAACGAGTACCAACCGAATTTAATCAATCAATCAATATAACGACTTCATCGCTTAATTCAAAACAACTCTTATTCAATTACACATTAAAATCATCAAATCTAATAAATGTAACGGGTCAAGTTACATACCTTAGCGCACGCCCTTCAACCGTGAATCACCACCGGCTTGTCCACTCGACGTTCCGGTATCTTGTCCTATAGAGTTCAATTAAAGACATGTTTAGAACTCTCTTCAAATCATAATTCGCATAATACACCGAACATCATGATTATGCGTTTAAACTCGAAATTTCAGTTTTTAAACCTTCATAGAGGCATTTCAACAAACACTTCATAAGCAGATTTTTACACGATTAAACATCACATCTTTAGTTTATCATTTAACCCTATTTTCATATAAATCAACCAATTCACATGAATGTTAGCTTCTAATTGCTGAAATCACTTCCAGATTGCTAAATTACACTAGATTAACAATCTACTTTCTAGTGTTCATCCAAATACACATGACCCACTAATCACCTACTATGGTGTTTATGGATTCACCCAAAATTTCTTATGATTTCAACTTCTATTGATCTAGGGTTTGTCCTTAGACACTATAGTTGTTCCTCAATCATCATAACATACACATGCAACCCTAATTCCAGATTTTTCCCAATTCATGAAAATTTCAAGTTGAGAGTTTTCCTTAAATTTTACATACCTTGTAATCCTCTTGTGATGAGGATCACGATTCTATGCTCGGATTTTCGTTTGGACCAGATTTGCACCTCCAATTTGAGATTTCAAGCCAATTTTTGAGACATGGAAGATGGGGGTGTCGCCCCTGGTTCTTCTGATCGACCAGACATCCCCATTATGGGGTGTTTGGTTTGTTTTATAAATTTTAATTATCTCTAGTTTCCAATTCTTACAACTTAAGCCCCTAAACTTTATTGAACATATTGTTTAGTAGATTTTTAACCCTATCTTAAGTTACTTCTAGTCTTTTAACTAACTAGGTTAAAATTTCTAGTTAGTAAATTCTTGTTTATTTATACTTTATATTCCTAATATAAAGTTTTATATTTTTCGGGGTGTTACAAGTCCACCCCCCTTAAAAAGGGTCTCGTCCCCGAAACCGAAGTACGTACCAAATAATGTAGGGTGAAGACGTTGCATCTCCTCTTCGGACTCCCATGTAGTGTCCGAACCTTTCCTATGCTCCCATTTGACTTTGACTTGGTCAATTTGCTTATTTCGTAAATGTTTGACCTTTCTATCTAAAATCTCCACCGGTCTTACCGCATAATTCAGACTATTATCCACTTCGATATCATCGTAATGGATATAGGCCGTTTCGTCTGCTAGGCACTTTCTTAATTGTGACACGTGGAACGTGCCATGGATTCCACTTAGCTCCTCCGGTAATTCAAGGCGGTAAGCTACTTTGCCAACTCTCCCGATAATTTTAAATGGTCCAATAAACCTTGGGCTTAGCTTCCCCCTTTTTCTGAATCTAATAACACCTTTCCATGGGGAGACTTTTAGCATGACCATGTCACCAACTTGGAATTCGATCGGCCTTTTCCTTTTATCAGCATACGCCTTTTGCCTGTCTTGAGCCGCTTTCAAGTGTGCCCGAACTTTATCGATCTTTTCATTCGTGGCTCGTACTATATCTTGGTGGGCGAGTTCACGTGGACCCACTTCACCCCAACATACCGGGGTTCGACACTTCCTACCGTAAAGCATTTCGTATGGTGCCATCTTAATACTAGATTGGTAACTGTTGTTATATGAAAACTCGACTAACGGTAGGTGAACATCCCAACTGCCTCCAAAGTCGATTATACACGCCCGTAGCATGTCCCCCAATGTATGTATTGTTCTTTCACTTTGTCCATCCGTTTGAGGATGGTACGCAGTGCTAAGGAACAATTTGGTTCCCATTTGCTCTTGAAAATCTCGCCAGAAATTTGAAGTAAACCGGGTATCCCTATCAGACACGATGGACACCGGTACCCCATGATGTGCTATGATTTCATTGGTATAAACTTCCGACATCTTTTCTGACGTATAAGTTTCACGAATTTCAATGAAGTGAGCACTTTTCGTCAATCTATCCACCACTACCCATATGGCATCAAAACCATGATTCGTCTTAGGCAACTTGGTTAATAGGTCCATTGTAATATGTTCCCATTTCCAAACCGAAATTTCTAACGGTTGGAGTTTGCCATATGGTTTTTGGTGTTCCGCCTTGACTTGTAAACATGTCAAGCACTTTTCCACATACTTCGCCACATCCCTCTTCATTCCGGGCCACCAATAATTTTGTTTCAAGTCATTATACATCTTGGTCGCACCCGGATGAATTGAATAACGGGATTTATGAGCTTCATTAAGTAGAAGCGCCTTCACTCCACAGGTATGTGGGACCCATATCCTTCCGGATCGAGTCTTTAACCCGTGATTCCCATCCGACAAATCTTTCAACTGACCAATTATTCTTTCTTTCTTCCAATTCTCTTCTTTTACTGCTTCTAATTGCGCCTCTCGAATACGTTCAAGTATACCTGAGGTTACCACGAGTTGCATCGATCTTACTCGTATCGGGACATAATCCGTTTTTCTACTCAACGCGTCCGCCACCGCATTAGCCTTTCCTGGGTGATAACGTATTTCGCAATCATAGTCCTTCACCGTTTCCAGCCATCGCCTTTGTCGCATATTTAACTCCTTCTGATCAAAGAAGTATTTCAAACTCTTGTGGTCGGTGAATATGGTGCACTTTACCCCATACAAGTAGTGCCTCCATATTTTTAATGCAAACACTACCGCCGCCAACTCGAGATCGTGTGTGGGATATTTCCTCTCGTGTATCTTCAATTGCCTCGAGGCATAGGCTATTACCTTGCCCCGTTGCATCAACACGCAACCGAGTCCCGATAGTGAAGCATCTGAATAAACCTCCATGTCTTCGATTCCGTCCGGCAATGTCAATAACGGAGCTTGAGTTAATTTTTCTTTTAGCGTTTGAAACGCTTTCTCTTGATCAACACCCCAAATGAACCTTTCTTTCTTTCGTGTTAGCTTTGTTAGTGGTGACGCAATCTTGGAGAAATCTTGGATGAATCTCCTATAGTATCCCGCAAGTCCCAAAAAGCTTCTAATTTCTGAAGGGCTCTTCGGGGGATTCCATTTCGACACAGCCTCTATCTTTGACGGATCCACCAAAACTCCGTCGGCATTTATGAAATGGCCTAAAAATTGAACCTCTTGTATCCAAATGGCACATTTAGAGAATTTTGCATATAACTTCTCTCGCCTAAGTGTCTCTAACACTTCTTGTAAGTGATGTGCGTGTTCAGCTTCACTTTTCGAGTACACCAAGATATCATCGATAAACACAATGACCGACTTATCCAACATTGGCTTGCAAACCCGGTTCATGAGGTCCATGAAAGCCGCGGGTGCGTTTGTTAGCCCAAATGACATCACGAGGAATTCGTAATGTCCGTATCTCGTGCGGAAAGCCGTCTTCGGCACATCTTCTTCTTTGACCTTTAGTTGGTGATACCCCGACCTAAGGTCAATTTTTGAAAACCAATTCGCGCCTTGTAGTTGATCGAATAAGTCATCTATTCTTGGGAGCGGGTATCGGTTCTTTACCGTGAGTTTGTTTAACTCCCGGTAATCGATACACATGCGCATGCTCCTGTCTTTCTTTCTTACGAACAACACCGGTGCGCCCCAAGGAGACACACTCGGCCTTATGAATCCCTTGTCAAGCAGATCTTGAATTTGGGACATCAACTCTTGTAATTCCGACGGTGCAAGTCGGTACGGGGCTTTTGCTACGGGTTTCACGCCCGGAATCAATTCGATCCCGAACTCTACTTCCCGTTCAGGCGGTACCCCCGGTAAATCTTCCGGAAAAACATCTTCATAATCTCGTACTACCGGTACATCTCCAATCTTTCGTGATTCTTTCTCGGGCTCATTAGCGTATATTATGAATGCCTTGCATCCTCGCTTCATGAGCTTGTGAGCTTTCAACATTGAGCATACTATGGGGTTGCCTCCTTTTTCGCCATAAATGGTGACGTGTTTCCCGCTCGGAGATGTTAGTTTTATCTCTTTACGGAAGCACACGACCTTTGCATGATGTCGAGATAGCCAATCCATCCCAACAACTACTTGAAACTCTCCCATCGACATCGGGATTAGATTTATCAAATATTCTTCATCGTCGATGCTCAGTTTACAATTTTCACATACATCACAAACAATAAAGCTTTTGTTATTACCTATCTCTACTTCTAAAGGCACCGGTAATTTTGTTAGAACAAATGAAGGATGTCGAATAAGTCCATATGAAACAAAGGATTTATTCGCACCTGTATCAAATAACACGTGTGCAGGAATTGAATTTACAGTAAATATACTTGAGACTACGTCAGGTTCAACCATTGCCTCTGCGGCGGTTAGTTGAAAAGATCTTGCCTTTGCTTTCGGGGCTTCACCTTTCGAGTCTTGCCCATCCTTCTTTTCAACCAGTTCCGGGCATTCCGACTTCTTGTGACCCGTTCGATAACAGTTGTAACAAACCGTCACTTTCTTCAGGCATGATATAGCCATATGTCCCGTTTTCTTGCATATGGGACAAGGCTTATCCTTGTAACGACATTCACCTTTATGACCTTTCCCGCAGATTCTACAACTTGGCGACCCGCCTTTCGTATCAGATTTCTTTGCGCTTTCGTTTGTTCGTGCCTTCTTAGTAGGGCTTGGATTCACATCTTGTGCCCTTCGTTCACCCCGTTCTATGCTCTTTTTCAAATCGATCTCCCTTTTCCCGAGCAGCATTGACAATCTCGGTAAGGGTCTCGTATTTTGAAGGGGTTATGAACTCTCTATACTCCGCACTTAGCATGTTATGGTAGTAATAGACCTTTTGTTCTTCGTTTGTCACCAAATCATCACAGAACTTTATTTTGTCCATAAACATCCCCGTGATCTTGTCTATGGATTCACCCTTGTGTCTGAGTTGCATGAACTCTTCCTTGATTCTATTTATGACCACTTTGGGACTATGGTGTTTAAGAAACGGCGTCTTAAACTCCTCCCATGTCATGGCCTTAGCCGCTTCACCTCCAATCTCCTTCTTCTTGTTATCCCACCAGTCTTTCGCTTGACCTCTTAATTGACCCGTACCATAAGCTACGAAGTCGTTTTCATCACAATGAGATCTCTCGAATACTCCTTCGATATCACTTAGCCATCGTTGGCACACAATAGGATCAACCTCTCCATTATATATTGGTGGTTTACAGGCCATGAATTCCTTGTATGAACAAGGCTTTCGTCCACCATGCTTTTCCCTTGCTAAATTGGAATCATCTTCCAATTTCTTGATTCTCTCTTCTACTATTGATAAAACAGTGTTTTGAATTTTATCAATAAAGCCCGACAAACTATTTTCGATCGCCTTTCCAACCTCTTCGGCAATCACTTCCTTCATTTGTTCGGTGACTCTTGGCACCGCATTATCATTACCTCCATCAGCCATCTCTATTTCTGAAATGTTTACATAGATTGTTAAACATTCCATTTATAATACATGCTTTACTTGTTTTGATTTAATCAAGTTCATAACTTGATTTAATCATTCTTGTTTCAATTCAATCAAGTTCGTAACTTGATTTAATCTTTCTTGTTTCAATTCAATCAAGTTCGCAACTTGATTTAATCATTCTTGTTTCATGCATTTCTTGTTTTTGAGTAAGCTTACACACTCTTTTCATGCATATAGTTCATTTCTCATTCTATACGTAGTACATAATTTATTAACAAAATAATTTAATTCTTACCGGACGATCGATCAAGCTTGAACCGAACACTTATT
>JARYGA010044526.1:0-26058 GCA_030545235.1 Helianthus tuberosus
GAAATCAACTGTTCATCCCTCCAGCCTTAAGCTACTGGTTAAACTTAGGGCCGGAGAGGTCTTTGTTTGAGTCACGGGTGAGAAATGGGCTGTGTTGTGCGAATTCAATGCCTTTGTACGAAGGTAGTGCCTTCGTACGAAGTCGGGTGCTTCACACAGAACAGTCCAGCTCGCATTCGTGGCTGTTTCTTGCGTTCGGAGTTGTGTTTTCGTCTGAATCAGATGTGTTTTCGAGTCCTTTTCATGACGGTTTCGACACCACCTCGTCCCACTATCCAGTGAACGAAATATGTGTCGGTTTCGTTCCGTTTTTGTGTAAAAATCGAGTTTATAAAGGGTTTTAAAGGGTTTTCACTTGGATTAACACTTGGTGAGTGTGAAATCAGTATATTTCTAACTTGGGAAACTATAGCTAGACCCAATACACTCGGTTGAGTGTATATCCATTGTGAAATAAGAAGATTTAATGAAGAAGATGAAGATTTTCATGAAAAAGATGAAGGTTTGTAAAAAGAAGAAGTTTAGTTGAAAAAGATGAAGTTTTAGATGAAAATAGAAGAGTTTTTTATGAAATCGAAGTGAATTTTGTGGAAATTCGTAGTGGAAAACGTTGTGATACATGTAAAAATAGTATATCTTACTTGAAAATCGTGGGTCAGCAGTTCGGGAGCGAAAATGGCAGCAATGAATGAAATGGAGAAGTGAGCTTGCTATTTATAGAGGAGGTGGGATCGCACAGGTGCCTTCATTCGAAGCTGGCTGCCTTCATACGAGGCTGCTGGCGTCGTTCGAAGGGCCTGTTTTGTGTAATTTGTTTCTCGTTTCGCGTGTAGGGTGCTCGTTAGTTGCGTTTTGTTGCGTTAGTTAGTACGAGTACTTTAAGTGTTTTAACGAGATATTAAGTATCATGGTGCGTTGCGTTTTAGCGAGATAAATCGAGTTATGCGAGTGAGCGTTTGAGCGAATGTTTCAACACATATAAAACATTTAACAATTAAACACACAAAATAATTCAAATAATATAAATAAATCTGCGTTTCGAGTTTGCGGTGAGTTGCGTTGCGATGAGCGTTTAAGTAATAAGCGTTTAAAGCGATAAATAAGTGATATAAAATGCGTTTAAAATATAGTTAACCCATTAGCGGTAATCGAATCTCTGAGTACAAGCGTTTACGAGCGAAAAAACGATGAAATAGGAACAACCAAAGGGTCGGGCTGTTACAGTCTCCCCTACTTTAGGGAATTTCGTCCCGAAATTAAGTAGTAGATGTAACAAAGAGATGCGGATATTTAGCTTTCATATCACTTTCGAGTTCCGAAGTTAACTCGGCACCGCGTTTGCCTTCCCATCTAACCTTGACTATGGGAATGCGACTACGTTGAAGTTTCTTGGTCTCTCGATCCATGATTTCTACTGGATTTTCCAAGAAGCGCAGAGTCTCGTTTATTTGCAAGTCTTCAAAGGTACATGAAAATTTTCTTCAGTTAGACACTTCTTGAGGTTTGAGACGTGGAAAGTCAGATGTACGTTCAGTGTTGTAAAAATCGGAATTAATCGGCGCCTAGGCGGCGCCTAGGCGCTACTCGGGCGTTGACTGATTAATTTTGAGCTAGTTGTACCATTAGTCGGTAGTCGGTCCAAGTCGGTCCTGGTCGGTGCAAGGCGGCCCAAATCGGCCCAAGTCGGCCAAATCGTTTCTAGTCGGCCCACTCTTTTTTAGCTAAAATCTGGCCCAAAGAAATGTTTTTAACCATTAAATACATGGCCCAAGTTGTTTAGTTCCAACCTGGCCCAAAAAAAACTTGTTTTTAACCCATTAAAACATATTCCAAGAGGCCATGGACTGATATGTTAATGTTTGAATGTTTAAATACTTAAATTGATATGTTTTAAACTTCATTGTTTAAATTTTGAACTATTTTTAAGTATTATATTGATATTAACGTGTGTATTGAATGTTTAAATACTTGATTTGCTATGTTTTAAACCTAGTTGTTTGAATTTTGAACTATTTTTAAGTATTATATTGATATTAATGTGTATATATATATATATATATATAAATTTAAAAATTATATATATAAATTCTGACCCGATTAGTCCTGATTAATCCCGATTAATCCCTAGTCAGTACTCCACCGCCCGACTGGCGCCTAGCGATCTCTACAACACTGTGTACGTTGCTGAGTTCCACCGGTAAATCAAGTTGGTAGGCCACTTTACCAATTCTTTCCAGAATCTTAAAGGGGCCCACGTAACGTGGCGCTAGTTTCCCTTTGTTGTCGAATCGGATCACCCCTTTCCAAGGTGAAACCTTTAAGAGGACGTGATCTCCAACTTCAAACTCTAGGGGCTTGCGGCATTTATCGACGTAGCTCTTTTGACGACCCTGAGCTTTCAGGAGATTGTCTCTTATTTGGAGAATCTAGTCGGTCGTTTCTTGTATTAACTCAGGATCAGTGATTTGTGCGTCTTCGATCTCGTGCCACACAATAGGCGATCGACATTTTCTACCGTATAGTGCCTCAAAGGGTGCCATTTGTATACTAGCATGATAACTGTTATTGTACGAGAATTCTACTAAAGGTAAATGCGAATCCTAATTACCACCAAAATCTATAACGCACGAACGAAGCATGTCTTCGAGGGTGCGGATCATGCGCTCAGTCTGATCGTCAGTCTGGGGATGGAAGGCTGTACTGAGATTGAGAGTCGTCCCGAAAGCGGATTGGAATGTCTTCCAGAGACGTGAGTTAAAACGACCATCGCGGTCAGAGATGATGTCACGAGGCGTCCCGTGTCGACAAATGACTTCGTCGGTATAGATTCGTGCTAATCGTTCAACCTTAAAGTCTTCTCGTATCAGAATGAAATAGGCAGATTTCGTAAGATGATCAATGATAACCCAAATGCTATCGTGACCAGAAGGCGTGCGAGGAAGTTTGGTAATAAAATCCATAGCTATACTTTCCCATTTCCACATCGGGATTTCAGGCTGTTCGAGTAAACCAGAGGGTCGTTGATGTTCGGCCTTAACTTTCGAGCAAGTAAGGCATTTTGAAACACACAGAGCGATATCCTTTTTCATGCCCGACAACCAATACCTAGAACGGAGATCCAGGTACATCTTTTCGGAATCGGGGTGAATAGAATATCGAGATTTGTGAGCTTCAGTCATCAATATCTCTCAGAGGTTATTGCGACTAGGAATCCAAATGCGGTCGATATAGTGACGGATGCCATTCGATTTACTTACTAACTGAGTTTTGGTACCACATATCCTTTCTCCCTTCAAGGTATTCTCAAGAAAACAGGCGTGCTGCGCGTCGCGAATTAGGGCTTCGAGGTCGCTCTAGGTTTGAACATTATAAATACTATGCAAATAGCTTCGTCGACTGAGGGCATCGGCTACGACGTTTGCCTTGCCCGGATGGTAGCGTATCTCATAATCATAATCGTTGAGAAGTTCAACCCATCTGCGTTGGCACATGTTCAGTTCTTTCTGGTTCAAGATATATTGTAAGCTCTTATGGTCGGTGAAGACCATACACTTTGTACCGTAAAGGTAGTGTCGCCATACCTTTAACTCAAAAACAACTGCACCGAGTTCGAGATCATGGGTAGTGTAGTTCTTCTCGTGGACCTTGAGTTGTCGAGATGCATACGCGATAATCTTATCTCATTGCATAAGAACACAACCAAGACCGAGGCTAGAGGCATCGCAATAAACTACAAAATCGTCATTTCCGTCGGGAAGTGTAAGGATAGGAGCGTTGCAAAGCATACGATTGAGAGTTTGAAAGGCGTTCTCTTGGTCAGAGCCCCATATAAAAGGTTTATCTTTATGAGTTAAAGCGGTAAGAGGCACGATGATTTTTGAAAAGTCGGCGATGAATCGACGGTAGTAACCCGCCAATCCGAGAAAAGAACGAATTTCAGAGGGAGTCTTCGGTGTAATCCAACTCTTCACTGCTTCAATCTTTGCGAGGTCGACGTGAATTCCTTGACTATTAATGTTGTGACCGAGGAATTGAACTTCCTTGAGCCAAAATTCAAACTTGGAGAACTTGGCGTAGAGGCGATTTCCTTGAAGAAGTTCGAGAACTAAACGAAGATGTCGTGCGTGTTCAACTCTTGACTTCGAATAGATAAGGATATCTTCGATAAACACGATAACGAAACGATCCAAGAAGGGTTTGCATACACGGTTCATCAAGTCCATGAAGACCGCAGGTGCGTTCATGAGACCAAAAGGCATGACCATGAATTCATAATGGCTATATCGAGTACGAAATGCAGTTTTCAGGATGTCTTGCTCTTGTATACGCAACTGGTGATAGCTTGAACGTAAATCAATCTTCGAGAAACACGTAGTGCCTTGGAGTTGATCAAATAAATCGTCAATTTAGGGTAGCAGATAGCGGTTCTTGATAGTAAGCTTGTTAAGTTCCCGATAATCGATGCACATTCGGAACGATCCATCCTTTTTTTTCACAAAAAGAATGGGTGCGCCCCATGGTGATATGCTCAGGCGTACAAAGCCTTTATCAAGCAATTCCTGAAGTTGGCTAGATAGCTCGCGCATTTCGGATGGTGCAAGGCGATATGGAGCTTTTGCTACAGGAGTAGCACCTGGTACTAGATCGATACGAAAATCAATATCGCGAGTAGGGGTAAACCAGGTAGATCATCGGGAAATACGTTAGGAAAATCACAAACAACTGGAACGTCTTTCACGGTTTTCTTCTCATCCTTCGGTATACGATATGAGCTAGAAAAGCGGTGTATTCCTTTCGTAAGTACTTGCTCGCTTGGATACAAGACATAAGCTTTAATTCTTTCGAGGATGCATCACATAAACAAATAATTGATCACCGTTTGGAAGAGAGAAATGAATCATCTTTTCGAAACAAACAACTTCGGCATGATTTTCACGAAGAAAATCCATGCCTACTATGATGTCAAAACTACCTAGATGCATAGGTATGAGATTGATCAGGAAGACGTGATTGTTGAGTTCAAGAGTACAATCATGCAGAACGGAGCTAACGGTAACGATTCTTCTAGTGGCGATTTCTACGTCGAATGTCATTGGGAGTTTAGCACGTTTACATTTTAAAAGCTTTTCAGATTCAAGCGATACAAAACCGTTATCGGCTCCAGTATCAAATAAGCAAGAATCATAAATACCATTGACAAGGAACGTACCGTTGACAACATTGTTGTCATTTTGAGCATAGCATAGGTTGATGTTGAATGTTGTCCCGCGAGCAGGTTGCTGTTGTGGCTGCTGTTGCTGCTGTTGCTGTGGTTGCTGTGGTGGCTGTGGTTGCTGTGGTGGCCGTTGCTGCGGCTCTTGTTTCACCACACGCTGCGGGCAGACATTGGCGAAGTGGTTTGGGTCACGACAAGTGAAGCAAGCACGTTCATGAGCAACTGGTGCTTGGAGTGTTGGGTTAACCTGAGGAGTGTGAAGTGGAGCTGGCGGTGCTGCGAGAGCTTGAGTAGCTTGCTGATGAGGGCCAGTGCGACGATTAGCAGTGAAGTGCCCATAAACATTGCAGTTGACACAGAAATGACAGTTTGCCTCAACTGGATGGTGATAGGTACAAGTAGGGCACAGTGGGTGATTCCCATTGTATGCACGCTAAGCAGGCGGTACGTAGGGGGAAACAATTTGAGAGGGCTGAGCGTTGAGCGGTGCTGTGACTACCGCGTTGTGCTTGCTGGAGTTCCTTCGCTTGCGATTCTGACGATTAGACTTAGAAGCTTGAGATGGTGCATTATCAATGCCTGGCGTTGCAGTAGCGTGATTGAGACTCTTGGTCGAGGTCTTGAAAACTCCGGCCAAGACTCGTTTGTCATTGATTTCTGCTGTGAGCTGATAAGTTTCCTCGATAGTTGCAGGTTTCGCTGCTTGAACAAAGTCAGTGACACAGTCAGGGAGAGCGCAGATGTACTTCTTAATAGCTTTCTCAGGAGTGTCCACTTGACTTGGACAGATGATGCTCAACTGCTTGAATCGGGCGGTGAGACCAGCGTTATCACCTCCAACTTGTTTGATGTTCCAGAACTCGTTTTCCAGCTTCTGGACTTCATGAGGAGGACAAAATTCCTTCATCATGAGCTCCTTCAGCTCCTCCCATGCGAGACTATAGGCTGCATCATTTCTGGGCCTGTTGCGCTCGGCGGTCCACCAGTCAAGTGCCCTTGATTGAAATACACCAGTGGCGTTGACAGTGCGGAGATTCTCTGGGCATCCCCTTTGTCGGAAAGTAACTTCGATTGCATCAAACCATTGGAACATCTTACTGGGTCCATCTTCACTAGTAAAGGACATAGGACCACAGGCTTTGAACTGCTTGAAGCTGAACGGAGTTTTCGGCGTGTCATTCTTGGAATCAACATAAGAAGTACTGCTGACAACATTAATTTACTGATGATCTGAGGGATAACCTTGGCCATTTCCTTGGCCATGAGAGAGGCGATTCGTTTGTCAGCATTGTTCCTCTAATCAGTTTGGCGAGTGTGTGATCCGAAAGAAGACATCTGCGGATTAGATGAGATTTGATTATATTTGGTTTTGGGTGAGAGTTTGTGTGCTATCCCACATATTTATTATTATTATTCACACAAGACACATGGATCACACACTCACGTAAGCAAATAATCACATAGGCACATAACCACATAAGCACAAAATTCATATAAGCACGTATGAGCACATAATTCACATAACCACATATTTTGCACGTATTCACCTTCTCTAAATTGCATGTAGCGCATTCGAGAAAAGCGTACATAAGCGAATAATATAGCGTATGAGAGTATAACTGCGTAAGAGATTGCATGTTTTAGTTGTTTCGTGATTAGTTAGCTTTTTAGATTGCGAGAGCTGTGCGGGTTGTGCGTATAAATTGGGATGCGAAAGCCGTAAAGCGAGAAATCGATAAAGCGTAAAATCTCCATAAAGAAAACACGTAAGCACAATAAACTCGATGACGTGTAAAATCGGCGATTGCAGGATTAAAATAGATAGAGTGTCTTGGGTTTGAGACAGCGACTACCCAAAGTGATTCAACTATTTCCAACGAGTTCGGGTACACACTTGGCCTAATAGACTATGCTCTCACCGAAATACGGCTACCGGCATCCATCCTTCCAGTTACTACGTATACCGACTCATTGAAGTAATCGAGACTTTGGTGAGATTGAAAAATCAATTTGGGAGTGGAATGCGTTATTAAGATACGGGTTTCACCCTTAACTTAACAACTTCGCTCCTTACTCCGGTGGCTCTCACCGAATAAATTCGGGAACTCAACTAGATAGAGATGGAGATCTTTGTTGTTGTATGGATATCACTCCTAACTCAACGAAAGATTCTCGTGCGAGATATAATACGTGGAGTGAGTGATCTTATTGATAGTTCTTGGTTTTCACACCTAATCTCGACATAATTACTCGTTGGTGTTATATGAGTGTTTCAAACGTGTGTATTGTGTTAGCCTTAGGAAAGGCGAGATGAGTTTTTAGCCTTAGGAAAGGCTCCCTTCCTATGAAGCTACCTTCGTACGAAGGTGCATCATTTGGGTTCAACAAGAGTATAGCATATAGGTTCGTACGAAGCCCCAGTATGTGGGTTCGTAAGAGAGGGTTTGTTTGGTACTTAGACTATAGACTAGGTCTTTCCTATACGACTCGACCTAATTCCCTATAGTTATGGCTCTGATACCAACTTGTCACACCCTAACCGATGGCGGAAGCATCGGGGCGTGAGCATGATGCGCATGGTTGCTCGAGAGAATCCATAACAACTAATTTAGTGACAATATTTAAAAGGTTCAATATCCCATACTATTAAACAAATATCTCACAAAAAGTCATCACAGATTACTAGTTTCTC
This sequence comes from Helianthus tuberosus, assembly GCA_030545235.1. Lineage (NCBI taxonomy): Eukaryota > Viridiplantae > Streptophyta > Magnoliopsida > Asterales > Asteraceae > Helianthus > Helianthus tuberosus. The sequence continues at coordinate 7,908 of JARYGA010044526.1, forward strand.
AAACAACAAATAAACATAAGATAACAGATTTCAGTTTGATTTAGGTGGGTTTCTAGACTTCTTAAACCATTTCCAGCAGAATCCATCAACCTGTCACATACGTTAAAATAAAGTTAATACAATAATGTAAAGGTGAGTACACAAGTTTGCATAAGTATAGTAATAAAGCGTTTACGCATAACCAGCATGTAACACGTAGAGAGGTGAATCAAGTATGCTATCGACAATGACACAACCAACCAACATGACTGTGATGTAGAGTATGCGCGACACGTGTTCACCACTGTGAGCACATGAAGTAAATAAACCTTAACAACCCCTGAATAAACAGGTGCTGAGTCTAAACTATAGTACTATCGTTGCTAAGGGTGGAGGGCAAGTAATCACTGTGTAAACATAGCATACAACCATTCATCGAATCACGTATAACATGCAGGAGCGGTTAGCGTTTAAAAGAGTTTAAGCGTGGTGTGCGTTGTGTTTTCATAGTGAACATATGTAACACCCAAAAGTGCGTTAAGCGAAAAAGGGTTCCAGTATACTCACGGTGCGTGCTTAGCAAGTAAACATGATCCGAAATGGATTGAAGGGAGCGCCGGATCAGCCTGTGTATGGGAACAGGAGCGTAAGTCTTCCAAAGTGCTGAAACGGTCGAAATCAAAGTGTTGAGCGGGAAACAAAGGCTTCGTACGAAGTTGTGCCTTCGTACGAAGGCGTGCCTTTGTACACGTGTTGCTTCTGTTGTCCAAAATCGAGTGTTCTTCGCGTCCTTCTTCGGGAAATCGACTGTTCATCCCTCCAGCCTTAAGCTACTGATTAAACTTAGAGCCGGAGAGGTCTTTGTTTGAGTCACGGGTGAGAAATGGGCTGTGTTGTGCGAAGTCAATGCCTTCGTATGAAGCCGGGTGTGCCTTCGTACGAAGGCAGTGCTTTCGTACGAAGCCGGGTGCTTCGCACAGAATAGTCCAGCTCACATTCATGGCTGTTTCTTATGTTCGGAGCTATGTTTTTGTCTGAATCGAATGTGTTTTCGAGTTCTTTTCATGACGGTTTCGACACCACCTCGTCCCACTATCCAGTGAACGAAGTATGTGTCGGTTACGGTTCGTTTTTGTGTAGAAATCGAGTTTATAAAGGGTTTTCACTTGGATTAACACTTGGTGAGTGTGAAATCTCAGATTTCTAACTTGGGAAGCCGTAACTAGGCCCAATACACTCGGTTGAGTGTAGATCCATTGTAAAATAAGAAGATTTGATGAAGAAGATGAAGATCTTCATGAAAAAGATGAAGGTTTGTAAAAGGAAGAAGTTTAGTTGAAAAAGATGAAGTTTTAGATGAAAATAGAAGAGTTTTTGATGAAATCGAAGTGAATCTTGTGGAAAATCGTAGTGGAAAACGTTGTGACACATGTAAAAATGGTAAATCTTACTTGAAAATCATGGGTCAGCAGTTCAGGAGCAAAAATGGCAGCAATGAATGAAATGGAGAAGTGAGCTTGCTATTTATAAAGGAGGTGGGATCCCACAGGTGCCTTCGTTCGAAGCTGGCTGCCTTCGTTCGAAGGGCCTGTTTTGTGCAATTTGTTTCTCGTTTTGTAGGATGCTCGTTAGGTGCGTTTTGTTGCGTTAGTTAGTATGAGTACTTTAAGTTTTTTAACGAGATATTAAGTATCGTGGTGCGTTGCATTTTAGCGAGATAAATCTAGTTGTGTGAGTGAGCGTTTGAGCGAATGTTTCAACACATTTAACAATTAAACACACAAATAATTCAAATAATATAAATAATCTGCATTTTGAGTTTGCGTTGAGCTGCATTGCGATGAGCGTTTAAGTAATAAGCGTTTAAAGCGATAAATAAGTAATATAAAAAGCGTTTAAAATATAGTTAACCCATTAGCGGTAATCAAATCTCTGAGTACAAGCGTTTGTGAGCAAAATAACGATGAAATAGGAACAACCAAAGGGTCGGGTTGTTACATGCTCGTTTTGTTGACTTTCGCATCGATTTAGTGCATGGCGCTGCGCCTGTCTCTAAGTCTCCCTATCGTTTAGCACCCTCGGAAATGCAAGAGCTATCGAGCCAACTTTAAGAGCTTCTTGATAAAGGCTTTATACGCCCTAGTACTTCTCCTTGGGGTGCTCCAGTTTTATTCGTCAAAAAGAAAGATGGATCATCTCGGATGTGTATTGACTATCGTGAGCTCAACAAGCTAACTGTCAAAAACCGATATCCTCATCCTCGTATTGACGATTTCTTCGATCAACTACAAGGCGCAACTTGTTTCTCCTAGATTGATCTTCGTTTTGGTTATCATTAACTTCGAGTCCTCGAAGAAGATATACCCAAAACTGCCTTTCGTACGCGTTATGGTCATTATGAGTTCGTGGTTATGCCCTTTGGTTTGACTAACACACCTGCAGTTTTCATGGATTTGATGAACCGCGTATGCAAAGCTTATTTAGACCGTGTTGGTGCATATGTCTGTCGACTTCGTCTTGTATCGAGTCTTGTAATAGATTAGAAAGATCAGGGCACGTTGTTCGAGAAAAATGAGAAATATATAGAATTGAGCCATTTCGCACGAAATGGAAATGTCCATTTCGTACGAAATGAACCCTAGCCATTTCTTGTGAACCATTTTGTACGAAATGGGCTTGCCTATAAATAGGTGCCTTGTTCAATTCATTTGTAACTTTGTGATTCCGGTGCCGAGGTGCTGCCGAAGTGTCTCCAAGCTGTAAAACGTGATTTTATCAATAAACAAGACAATTAGAGTGTATATCAAGCTGATTCAAAGTCGATACGTCTGTTTCCGCCTTTCGTATTGATTAGAACTCTTCTGAACGACTCATTTTGGTCGTGCAAACGATCCTACATGTGGTATCAGAGCTCAGGAGGAAGAGTTCTTACTGATTTCAGCTGAAATTCTGTTTTCTACACCTTCTTTTACTCATTTTTCAAAATTAAACAAGATTTCACGGTTAAAATGGGCTAATTTTCACACATAACACACGTAATACTGTTTTAACTAATCCTTGAGAAAATCAGACCTAAAATCAACTTAAAACCTGATCAATTTGTCAAAAACATGGCCGATTGTATGACATCAGCAGCATTTCGCACGGATTGACAGAATTTAGATCCATTTCGCACGAATTGAAATTCGTGGTCCATTTCGTTTGAAAGTTTTTGCCATCTCGTACGAAATCACCCCTTCCGCATCAAATTGTCCATTTCGCTTGAAAGTTGGGCATTTCGTACGAAATCATCCATTTCGCATCAAGTGATCTCATTTCGTTTGAAAGTGAACCATTTCGCATCAAGAGGTCCATTTTGTTTGAATAGGTCCATTTCGTTTGAAGAAGTTCATTTCGTTTGAACCAGTTCGCTTGTCCATTTCGTTTGAAAGCTGAGTTTGTGAAATATTTTACCGAAACATGGAAGAAGAGTTTTACAACGCGTTTGCTACTGCCCCAGGTACTCCTGTTACCATTGCTCAGAGTGTGAACATGGAAAATGAAACAGGAACATTACAGAAACCTCCAAAGTTGATGGGCATTGAAGAATACTATTGTTGGAAAGACCGGTTCGAAAATTGGGTTCAAGCAAATCATTTGAGGCCTTGGGAGTGTATTGAAAAGAAGTATGTTAAACCTCGTACAGATGTGGGAGTTATTAAAACTATTTCTGAATTGTCGGATAAAGAGAGAGATATGTATAAAGCAGAAAAAATGATGATTAGTCTGCTTCAGCAAGCTGTGAAAGAAGACATCTTCATATTACTTCAACATGATGGTACTTCACGTTCGATTTGGGAAGCACTTCGAATTAAATTTGAGGGAAGTACGGATATGATCAGGAGTAAGAAATCATTATTAAAGAAAGAATTCGATTTGTTTAGTAGCTTGCAGGGTGAATCTACAAAGAAGCTCATTGAGAGATATTGTCATTTAGTGCGATCAATGTCACTGTTGGATATCAACAAAGATCGAGAAGAATGGGTTGACAAATTAGCTGATGCTTTACCTCAGAAAGAATGGGGGACATATCTGATGATATTAAAGAACACTGGAGAATATGATAAATTGACAATCTCTCAGTTCATTGAAAAACTTGAAGGACAAGATCTTGAACAACAAAAGATTGCTAGAATGAACAATCCAAGTGGTCAACAAGACATCAAGATGTATTACAAAGGGAATGTTCAGAATGTTGAAGCAAGTCCGAAGGTCCAAACCGCTTTCAGTGCAGAAAACTCATCCGGATCAGTTAATCAAAGTCCAATCAGCAACAGTGGATTTTCTTCATACTCAAGTGTTAATCCAAATGTTTCAACCTCAAGTTATCAGTCTTAAAGCTCAAATAATGGTAATGGTCATGTGTTACACTGCAACATCGCATTGCATCTTCAGAATGGTCAAAATTTCTCTGAAGAAGTCGCTAAAGGTCATATGGCATTACTAGCTACAGTGTTAGAATCATATGAGGGTTTGGTTGCAGGAAGGATCGAAAATCCTATGCTGATAAAAGAGGATTACGATCAGATCGATGCTGAGGAAATAGAGCTTATGGATATTATGTGGTGTTTAGCGAGTGTGTTGAGGAGAGCTGAGAAATTTAAGTTGATTACAGGAAGAGATGATTTCCGTGATGCTAATGTTTCTACTTTAGGTTTTGATAAATCTAAAGTTACTTGTTTTCGATACAGGGAAAAAGGACATTTCAAGAGGGAATGTACCAATCGAGAAGCAGGAGGAGCTCAGAATCTGTTCGGAAATAATTATTATTATCAAAAAGCTATATACCAACAAGTTGCTCAACAACCGTATCAACAACAACAGCCACAAACTGCTCATGCTAAGAAAGCGATCGAAGAGTCATCAAGAAAAGCTTATCTAGTTAATCAAGATGATGAAAGAATGGCAGAAGGTTTTAGCTGGGACAAATACATTCCGGCTGATTCCAAGTTTGGAGCTTTCATTGCACAGATCATTCAAGAGCCAGATTTGATGAAGGAATGGATGGATGTGTTTGCTGATGATGAGAAAAGTCAAAATGAAGAGTTTGTTTCTTCAGAAGAAAATTCAGAAAAGACAACAATTTTTGATCAATCATCAACTGATAGCAGTGATGATGAAGAAGAAATACAAATAAACATTGGAAAAACTCAATTATCTCCTGAAAGTTTTAAATTTTATTTTGAAGATAGATTGGAGAAACTAAAGGAGAAGCGAGCAGCAAAGAATCAGAAAAAAGTAAAATGCGATAATGTTGCTCAGGAAGAGAAGTCTGAACAGAGTGAAGAAGTTAAAGTTGCTGAAAAGGTGGTTGAAGTTGAAAAGATAGTCGAAGTTGAAAAGATTATCGAAGTTGAAAAAATTGTTGAGATCACGAAACCTTGTCTAAAGTGTTTGGAACCTTGTAAACATTGTGAAGGAAAAGATGAGAAGTTTAGTGAGCTTGATAAGATGAAAGAAAAATTATTATTCGATGTTAAGTATGTGAAAGAATCATATGATGTGTTGAACAGAACGGTGAATAGTTTGCAAAAGAAAAACTCAGAAAGAGAAGATGCTTTGACCATGATGAATGCAGTGATGATGTCTAAGCAGAAGGCTATTAATCACTATATTGAACAATGTGCAAAGTTGAAGCAGGAGTTGGAGACAGAAAAGACAGAAAATGAAAGAATCAGACGATTACTGCAAAGTTATTCAAGTTTTGATTATTTGATTGATAGAATTTATCCAACTGTTGCAGGTTTTGAAGCATTTCAAGATAAGAAGACTGAAGAGAAGGATACTGGTAAGAAACAAAGTGCAAATTATAACAAGTCTCCGCCTCCGATCTGGGAAGGTTATTCTCCCAGAAAACCAAATGAGGAACAAGTCAAAAAGGCAGTCAATATAAAGTTAAAGTCCGAAACAACTGATGATTTACCAGACAATATTGATGTCACATTCACATCGTCTGACACTGATCATGAGTCTGAGTTAATAAAGAAAGTGGTCGACCAGGTGTTGGATAAGGATGAGGAGTCAGAGTCAAAGTCTGAGTCAGAAACCTCGAGTTCGTCGGTCAACAGTTCAAAATCGTCGGTCAAAAGGGTTTACAATAAAGAATTTCTGTTATCAAAAAGTAATTTGAATGACGAAACATTCAAAGTTGCATATACTTTGAATGATTCAGACAAATTATATTCTGATGAGGAATTCCCAACAAGAGGTGTTAAAACTGAAATGATTAACAAGGTTTTCAAAATAACAGAAATTAATATTTCTGAAATACAAGATGTAAATCTTTCTGAAAAACCTAAAACTTGTCACACCCCCAAAATCAACACGCGGAGTATCACCGCTTGGAGGCGTGACATGACCAGGATCAAGGCACCAATCATATTGAACATACCATAATAGTAATTGTAACATCCAACCTCAATATAACTGGTGTTCAAATCAAAACATAGTTTAAGTAGTAAGCGGAAGCATAACGTTTAAAATCCAAGTATAAGTTCAAAAGTATGATAAATGTTTAACATAGCATCCAAGATCCATGTCCACAACGACCACGCCTCCCTGTGCAAGTTCCATGAGTACCTAACGACCTGCAAGGCATGTAACAACGACTCAACAACAAAGTTGAGCGAGTTCACAGTTGGTTGTTTAGTTATAGTATTCATTTCGTAAACCGTGTGTTTGTTTAGTAACCAATGTATCGTATTTATTTGTATCGCGGCCTTCCCGGCATGTATGCGAAGATTAGTGGGGGTCTCCCATGTATTATAGACTAGTTACATTTGTATCGCGGCCCTCCAGGCATGTTTGCGAAGATTAGAATTTGTATCGCGGCCAATCCAGGCATGTGTGCGAAGATTAGTATTTTCGTATCGCGGCCAATCCAGGCATGTGTGCGAAGATTAGTATTTTCGTATCGCGGCCAATCCCGGCATGTTTGCGAGGAGTAGTGGGAACTTCCCAGATGTTACTAGTCTATTTGTATCTATAGGTGTCCTTCCCAACCCGAGGACAGTAGTACGTATTCTAGTAGTGTTGAAAGTACAAGTAATCATTTACCCCCATTCCCAACCCCGGGAATCCCATGCCTTGGTAAGAGTGTGAACTCACCTTGGTTTGCTCGGTATGCTAAGTTAAGTGCTCACAAGAAATCAGTCAAGTCCTATAGTGCACACGTATACTCAATCAGTTTAGGTTCGTAACGATTCGCATGTATTCTAATGTCACATAGTGTGTTTGGCAGTTAATCATCATGCAACACAAACAGTTAATCGCATCCATACAGTTCATGTGCCACATCACTGTCCTTTGCGGTTTATACTAATATAACTATCCAATCATACACTTAACAGAGTTGCATACTTTAACAGAGTCAAATAAAGTTAACAGAGTTAATTGGCTAACAAGGTTAATTAATTAACAGGGTTAATCGACTTGGCTTAACAGAGTTAACAGAGAGTTTCCTCCTTAACAGAGTTAACATGTTTTAACAGTGTCAATAACTTAATAAGGTTACAAGCTTAAAAGAGATTCATATACTTTACATACTTAACACAGTCGACATGTTTAACTGAGTTATTTGACTTAACAGATATAACAGTTGGTCCACATCAACTTTGGGCCGAAAACACTTGGGCCGAAAACCCCAAGATGTTTTCGTTGGATATTGTTTTCGTTGAGGGGAGGTGTTTTCGTCGACTTCAATCATCATCATCAACAACACAGTCACGCACAACAACAACAACCCTAATTAACACTAACAGGTTCATGGTCCATCCCCAACGAAATCATTAAATCATATATCCTTTCTTTAATCAATACCCTATGAATAACAAGAACAACTAGTCGAATAGGATAGGGTGATCACATGCAACTAGCTGACAATTTCTATGCCATTCACATGCAAAACATTAACTTGGCTGCACTCTCTATACCATCCACATGCAAAGTCAGTCATAAACCTCCTAAAGCAATATTCAATTCACAAGCCAATCATATCACACAATAGCCGACAAGTGTTTAGGTCATACACATCAAACAAAATCATGCTAAAATAACCAATTCTCTAACATTAATACCACTAATCATCATCAGAATCTATTATGCCTGAAACCCTATTCCATAACGACAAGAAATTCAGCCACATATATTTAAGGAATATCAATCACAACTCAAACAAATAAAGACAACACACTAACCAGAAACTTGATTGGCTAGGATGATGTCACGAGAGGGGGAGGGGCTCCTGTTGCCGTCGAGTTTCAAAGGTAGTGAGAGAGAGAGGAAGTGTGATTAGGGTTTTGCCAATTAACAAATTCACGTAAAGCTTGGGAGTTAAAATACTAAACAACCCGTCACTGGGCCAAGGCCCACCTTTGTTCTTCGTTGGTCTTATGTGGACGAAAACACCAAGTGTTTTCGTGGGTGGGTGGGGTTTTCGGCTAGAGGTGATTTCATGGGTGAGGGTGTGCTTGGCATGATTTAATTAAACAACAAAATATTAATTCGAAATATAATACTACCCTTCACTTCAAATATAATGCACACCATATTTAAAACATATCACTCACAGTACGATTTAACCTATTACAACGTGTACAGTTGTGAAACAAACAAGTCGTGTCAACAATCAATCTAAACAATTAGCGTGCAATAGTGTGAAGATGGAATCTTGGAAGTTCGAGTTGTCACATTATCCCCAACTTGAAAGAAATTTCGTCCCGAAATTTAGCACGTAGTTACTGAGGAAGCTAGTTGTGTTGTGTAGTTGACTGGTTTTCCTGGGGTGTCACATCATCCCCCCGTTGATTTGGAATTTTATCCCGAAATTCTGTAGTAGCTTCAGCCTCAGTAGTGGTTGCACTGTTTTCGAATAACTGGGGATACTTGAGTTTCATTTGATCTTCTCGTTCCTAGGTGAACTCTGGGCCACGACGGGAGTTCCAACGAACTCGAACAAGAGGTATTCTAGTGTGCTTGAGGACCTTAACATCCCGGTCCATGATTTCAACATGTTCCTCGACGAATCGCAACTGATCGTCGATAGTGAGCTCCTTCAGAGGAACTATGAGGGTCTCATCTGACAGACACTTCTTCAGATTCGACACGTGGAAAACGTTGTGAACTGCACTGAGTTCTGCTGGTAAGTTCAGTCTGTAGGCCACCTTGCCTATTTTCTCAATGATTTCAAATGGTCCGACGTATCGCGGATTAAGTTTGCCCCTTTTTCCAAAACGAACCACACCCTTCCAGGGTGAGACTTTGAGTAGCACTCGATCCCCAACCTGGAACTCGAGTGGTTTCCTGCCCTTATCGGCGTATGCTTTCTGACGGTCACGAGCTGCTGCCATGCGTTGTAGTATCTGGGCAATCTTTTCTGCTGCTTCCACTACCAGTTCTGGACCTGTGATTTGACTATCACCCACCTCTGCCCAACAAAGAGGTGATCGGCATTTACACCCGTACAATGCCTCAAATGGAGCGGCTTGAATGCTGGTGTGGTAACTGTTGTTATACGAGAACTCCACTAATGGAAGATGTTTTTTTTCCCAACCATTGCCAAAGTCAATCACACATGCCCTAAGCATGTCTTCAAGGGTCTGGATGGTGCGTTCAGACTGCCCATCCGTCTGAGGGTGATAAGCTGTGCTTATGTCTAACCGTGAGCCGAAGGATTTGTGCATCGCTTGCCTAAGTTCTGAAGCAAAACGTGCATCACGATCGGAAATAATAGAGGTGGGCACCCCGTGCCTCGAAACCACTTCCTTCAAGTAAACGTCTGCTAAAGTAGAGAACTTGTCTGTTTCCTTGATAGCCAAGAAGTGTGCAGACTTAGTGAGTCGATCCACGATCACCCAAATAGTATCATTCCCACGCTGAGATCTAGGCAGGCCAGTAACAAAATCCATGGAAATTTGCTCCCATTTCCATTGTGGTATCTCTGGTTGTTGGAGTAGGCCCGATGGTTTCTGATATTCAGTCTTAACTCTCACACAAGTCAAACACTTGCTAACGTAAGTTGCTATATGAGCTTTCATGCTAGGCCACCAATATGTAGTTTTCAAATCGTGGTACATCTTATCCGAACCAGGATGTACTGAGTAGCGAGACTTATGAGCTTCATCCATTACAAGCCCGCGTAAGTTGCCATAGGAGTGGGACCCAGATGCGTCCCGTTACATAGTAGGCGCCGTCTGCCTTTTGTTCTAACCGTTGCCTTGAGCCGCGTAGGGCTTCAGCCCTGACGTTTTCTGGTTTCAATGCTTCTACCTGAGCATCTCGTATCTGTGCAGGAAGGCTAGACTGGATGGTAAGTTGTAGTGCTCGCACACGCCTAGGTGTGGTATCTTTTCGACTGAGGGCATCGGCCACCACATTAGCTTTGCCCGGATGGTACTTGATCGCACATTCATAATCGTTCAGTAGCTCGACCCATCGACATTGTCGCATGTTCAACTCTTTCTGTTTGAAGATATGCTCGAGACTCTTGTGATCGGTGTAAATGGTGCACTTGGTACCGTACAGGTAATGTCTCCATATCTTAAGTGCGAAAACAACAGCTCCCAGCTCCAAATCGTGTGTAGTGTAATTCCTTTCGTGAATCTTAAGTTGGCGCGAGGCGTAAGCAATGACCTTATCCCGTTGCATCAGTACGCAACCAAGACCCTGAATTGATGCGTCACAATAAACCACGAAATCGTCTGTGCCCTCTGGCAATGAAAGAATAGGTGCGCTACAAAGTGTATTCTTTAAGTGCTGAAATGCTGATTCCTGTGCATTTCCCCAACGATAAATAACGCCTTTCTGAGTTAGTGAGGTGAGGGGTTGTGCAATCTTGGAGAAGTCTTTGATGAACCTTCTGTAGTAGCCCGCCAAACCCAAGAATTGGCGGATTTCCGTTGGTGTGCGAAGTGCAGGCCAGTTCTTAATCGAGTCTACCTTAGATGGATCAACGTGAATTCCATCCTTGTTCACCACGTGGCCTAGAAAGTGGACTTCATGAAGCCAGAAGTCGCATTTTGAAAACTTGGCGTACAGCTGTTCTGCTCGAAGGAGTTCCAAAATGAGTCGTAAATGCTGCTCGTGTTCCTCCTGACTCCTAAAGTAGATCAGAATGTCGTCGATGAATACAATCACAAACTTATCCAAGTAAGGCTTGCACACTCTGTTCATAAGATCCATGAAGACTGCAGGCGCATTTGTTAGCCCAAATGGCATGACCAGAAACTCGTAATGGCCGTAGCGTGTTCTGAATGCTGTTTTGGAGACGTCCTCATCCCGGACTCTCAGTTGATGGTAAGCTGACCTCCGATCAATCTTTGAATAGTAGCTCGACCCTTGCAGCTGGTCGAACAAGTCGTCAATGCGTGGAAGAGGATAGCGATTCTTCACGGTCACCTTGTTTAGTTCGCGGTAGTCGATGCACATCCTGAAGGTACCGTCTTTCTTCTTCACAAATAATACTGGTGCTCCCCAGGGCGAAGAGCTAGGACGAATGAAACCCTTATCTAAGAGTTCTTGCAACTGCTTGGACAGTTCTTCTAGTTCGGTTGGAGCTAAGCGATAAGGTGCTCGAGCTATGGGTGCTGCTCCAGGAGCTAGCTCGATCTGAAATTCGACCTGGCGATGAGGCGGTAGCCCAGGTAAATCTTCAGGAAACACTTGAGGAAAGTCACGTACAACTGGGATATCCTCAATCTTCTTCTCTTTCGTTGATGCGTCAGTAACAAGTGCTAAGATAGCGGTGTGGCCCCTTTCGCAAACACTTCTGGGCCTTAAGGAAGGAGATGATGCCCACTACCGCACCACTCTTGTCGCCTTAAATTTCGAGAGGTTCTTTGCCAAAACGGGGAATACGAACAATCTTCTCTTTGCATAGGATCTCTGCTTGCTGTTGGGATAACCAATCCATCCCAATGACGATGTCGAAACTACCCAGAACTATAGGAATGAGATCGATAGGGACTGAACTGAAGTTGAACCCTTGCTGGAGGTTCCATCCCACTTTCTCTTGTTGTCACTGGGAATAGCAGAAGTAGTAGTAGTAATAACACCAATGCGTTTAGGCAGCTTGTTCTGTTCCACTGCCTGGTCTGTGAGACGATGAGAAAGACGAGTAACATCCTGGATAGTAGCAAGGTTAGCAGCAGTCACATGACTTTGAATTTCTAGTACTAAGCCTTTGAGGTACAGCTCAATGCGCTTGATGGGAGGATCCACCATAGTTGGACACAAAATTTGCCAGTTCGTTAGATCGCTTCGTATACGCCTCTATCTCTGACCCCGTCATCTTCAAGTTAAAGAACTCCACTTCCAGTTTGTGGATGTCATCACGGTTACAGTATTCTCGCTTGATCAGTTCCTTAAAATCATTCCATGAGCTGGCATTAGCAGCCGCCAACCCCAGCATCTGAACTTGCGCGTTCCACCAAGTTAGCGCAGTGCCTTCGAGAGTACCAGTGGCGTACTTCACCCTACGAGCCTCAGGGCATTCACACATCTCGAAGACAGACTCGAGCTTTTCAAACCAATGGAGGAGTCCAACGGCTCCTTCAGTGCCACTGAAAGTACTAGGACGACAGTACATGAAAGTTTTGAACGTGCACACAGGTGGCTGAGCGTGTTGACCTGTCGTGTGCGTAAGAGTAAACATACTTAAGCACGAGTGTTGGTTTACGAGAGTAGGATCTAAAGATCCTAGAGTAAGTGGTGATGGCAGGTTATACCTCCTGCCTGGGCAGCTGCGAGTGCTGCAGTAACTTGTTCAGTGATCAAAGCCGCCAACTGGGCTTGAGTTAGGTTAACGCGTCCACTCATGATCTTGATATCAAAGAGAACATGAGTGGGAGAGGTTCACGGAAGTGCGATGACAGAAGAGAGTAAGCACACAAGTGTTTCAATCAACAGTTGTACGTTTATCTAAGCATACCATGAGCAAAGTTCTATGTAATCTAGCAAGTAGGCAATGTAAACATAAATCATATCACCTAGAATGTCGAGTCTTGCACGTGGAGCGAAGCGTCGTTGTGGATCGTTTGAGCACTGTTCAGGTTATAGTCTGGTTTTAACAAAACTTTTTCCCTTATTAAAACCAAGTTCACTATAACCAATGGCTCTGATACCAATCTGTCACACCCCCAAAATCAACACGCGGAGTATCACCGCTTGGAGGCATGACATGACCAGGATCAAGCCACCAATCATATTGAACATACCATAATAGTAATTGTAACATCCAACCTCAATATAACTGGTGTTCAAATCAAAACATAGTTTAAGTAGTAAGCGGAAGCATAACGTTTAAAATCCAAGTATAAGTTCAAAAGTATGATAAATGTTTAACATAACATCCAAGATCCATGTCCACAACGACCACGCCTCCCTGTGCAAGCTCCATGAGTACCTAACGACCTGTAAGGCATGTAACAACGAGTCAACAACAAAGTTGAGCGAGTTCACAGTTGGTTGTTTAGTTATAGTATTCGTTTCATAAACCGTGTGTTTGTTTAGTAACCAATGTATCGTATTTATTTGTATCGCGGCCTTCCCGGCATGTATACGAAGATTAGTGGGGGTCTCCCATGTATTATAGACTAGTTACATTTGTATCGCGGCCCTCCAGGCATGTTTGCGAAGATTAGAATTTGTATCGCGGCCAATCCAGGCATGTGTGCGAAGATTAGTATTTTCGTATCGCGGCCAATCCAGGCATGTGTGCGAAGATTAGTATTTTCGTATCGCGGCCAATCCCGGCATGTTTGCGAAGAGTAGTGGAAACTTCCCAGATGTTACTAGTCTATTTGTATCTATAGGTGTCCTTCCCAACCCGAGGACAGTAGTACGTATTCTAATAGTGTTGAAAGTACAAGTAATCATTTAACCCCATTCCCAACCCCGGGAATCTCATGCCTTGGTAAGAATGTGAACTCACCTTGGTTTGCTCGGTATGCTAAGTTAAGTGCTCACAAGAAATCAGTCAAGTCCTATAGTGCACACGTATACTCAATCAGTTTAGGTTCGTAACGATTCGCATGTATTCTAATGTCACATAGTGTGTTTGCCAGTTAATCATCATGCAACACAAACAGTTAATCGCATCCATACAGTTCATGTGCCACATCACTGTCCTTTGCGGTTTATACTAATATAACTATCCAATCATACACTTAACAGAGTTGCATACTTTAACAGAGTCAAATAAAGTTAACAGAGTTAATTGGCTAACGAGGTTAATTAATTAACAGGGTTAATCGACTTGGCTTAACAGAGTTAACAGAGAGTTTCCTCCTTAACAGAGTTAACATGTTTTAACAGTGTCAATAACTTAATAAGGTTACAAGCTTAAAAGAGATTCATATACTTTACATACTTAACACAGTCGACATGTTTAACTGAGTTATTTGACTTAACAGATATAACAGTTGGTCCACATCAACTTTGGGCCAAAAACACTTGGGCCGAAAACCCCAAGATGTTTTCGTTGGATATTGTTTTCGTTGAGGGGAGGTGTTTTCGTCGACTTCAATCATCATCATCAACAACACAGTCACGCACAACAACAACAACCCTAATTAACACTAACAGGTTCATGGTCCATCCCCAACGAAATCATTAAATCATATATCCTTTCTTTAATCAATACCCTATGAATAACAAGAACAACTAGTCGAATAGGATAGGGTGATCACATGCAACTAGCTGACAATTTCTATGCCATTCACATGCAAAACATTAACTTGGCTGCACTCTCTATACCATCCACATGCAAAGTCAGTCATAAACCTCCTAAAGCAATATTCAATTCACAAGCCAATCATATCACACAATAGCCGACAAGTGTTTAGGTCATAAACATCAAACAAAATCATGCTAAAATAACCAATTCTCTAACATTAATACCACTAATCATCATCAGAATCTATTATGCCTGAAACCCTATTCCATAACGACAAGAAATTCAGCCGCATATATTTAAGGAATATCAATCACAACTCAAACAAATAAAGACAACACACTAACCAGAAACTTGATTGTCTAGGATGATGTCACGAGAGGGGGAGGGGCTCCTGTTGCCGTCGAGTTTCAAAGGTAGTGAGAGAGAGAGGAAGTGTGATTAGGGTTTTGCCAATTAACAAATTCACGTAAAGTTTGGGAGTTAAAATACTAAACAACCCGTCACTGGGCCAAGGCCCACCTTTGTTCTTCGTTGGTCTTATGTGGACGAAAACACCAAGTGTTTTCGTAGGTGGGTGGGGTTTTCGGCTAGAGGTGATTTCATGGGTGAGGGTGTGCTTGGCATGATTTAATTAAACAACAAAATATTAATTCGAAATATAATACTACCCTTCACTTCAAATATAATGCACACCACATTTAAAACATATCACTCACAGTACGATTTAACCTATTACAACGTGTACAGTTGTGAAACAAACAAGTCGTGTCAACAATCAATCTAAACAATTAGCGTGCAATAGTGCGAAGATGGAATCTTGGAAGTTCGAGTTGTCACAAAACTTTCACCTCAAGAGTTCAACAAAGGCTAAACAAGAAAAAAGGTTACAGTTCTGGTTCTGGTTTTCAAAAGAAACCAAACCATAACAGTAATTTCAAAAAGAAATGGTTAGGTTTTATTCCACCTGTAAATCATAAAAATGAGAAAATTTCTAAAACAAAAAGAGTATTTGTTTCAGGGTCAAGTTCTGAAGAAGAAGAAAAGAGCTCATTTTAGAAACAATCGAACAAAGAGTTCTTTGCAGAAAAACAAAAGTTTGAGAAGAATGGAGCTTATCAGAGAAAGGAGACAAGAACCTGTTACCGATGTCAAGAAGTTGGTCACATCGCCTGGAATTGTCCAATGGCAACCAACACAAAACAGGAAGTTGTTTCTAAACTCAAATAAAAAGTTATTGATAAAACTGAACCACCAACTGAAAAATTCAAAGTGTTTAAAAATTCAACTTATGAAGTTGGTGAATGTTCGAAAATGTTTTACAAAAGAAGGGTAAATCTTGACAACCAAATGTGGGTTGTTAAGAAATCTAATGTGAAATATGGCGATGAATCTGACTCGTCAAAGTCAGAGGAGCCACAAGTTGAGGTTAAAATTGATAATTCAGTTCCGCCAATGGATGATGGGAACTTTCCACCATTGCGGGCTGAAAATTTAAAATCAAAAGTTGGTAAAGTGGAGATTTTGAATCAATTCTATTCTGAAAAGAAAGAATTTGATGCCGAAAAGCCTTTTAACGACAAAGTAAAAAATATTTTTGGAAAGATGGTTGAGGGAAAGGTAAAAGGGGTAAAAGATTTTTATGAATCAAAAAGAAATGTTGAAACTCCAAGTGAAACTGAAAAGGTCACACCCAAAGCTGGTCAGGCCTGGGTGTCTGTATTCCATATGTAAAAATCCTGACTTGCCGGAGCTTCCAAGTTGGTAATCGTGGAGCAGGAATCGGCATCTTTCTTGAGAAATTCACATCAGTGATATTTCGACTTACAAGTGGTATTCGTATTCTTGAAAATTGTTATATTTCGTTTTACAAGCGGTATGGTTGATGAGAACCTACAAGTGGTTAATCAAGTTCATTAAGTTGAACTTGATCTAACTATTCATACAAGTGGTATTTGAAAAGACAATGTGATGAAACCCCAACAAAACTTATTTTCCGGAAGAACCATTTGATTAAAACAAACTTAAGTGTTTTGAAATCATAATGCGAAAATAGTTTGTTGTCAGGGGGAGTTCTGATTGTTTATGCCAGGTGGATGGCGATTTGAAGTAATTTACATCGGTTTGTCAAATTTTTCTTTAAATGGTTTTGAATTTTAGGGGGAGTAAGAATTTTCAGAAAATCCAAAAACATTAGAAAATTTGAAAATCCCAAAAAACATGATAAAATCAAAAATGAGTTTTGTTGTGAAAAAGAGGAAATGATAGTACATCAGTTAGACTGTCACAGTACGCTAAAGAATTGAAAAGTTAAAAAGGTGATAAACGGTCTCACTAAAGATGTGACGATAGGCTCAGCTAGACTAGTAGATTTGCGATAACGATACAAACTTAAATGAACAAGTCTAGTTCTAGTGGGAAACGCGGTTGAAAGCATAGTACTTAGTTTTATCCTTCGTGACTGTGTACCTACTCAGTAATCGCTGAATGCTAAAAGAGCATAAAAACCGGTCAGTTTGTGAACTATCACAACTTTCTGAAAAAGTCACTGTGATTGTGCATTTCTTTTTGCAAAGATTTAAACTTGTTTGATTTTTTTATTTTGTTTAAGCATTGGATATCCTCTGCGTATACGTGAGTATCGATCTGGATGTTAGTGCCTAAACATTCTGCTTTATTTTCTTTGGTGTTTCGTTTAAATCTTGGATCACCTCTGCGTATACGGGAGTATCGACCTGGTGGTTAAGATTTAAACACTTTCAACTGGTTTTTATTTCTTATTTTGTTTAAACATTGGACTTTCTCTGCGTATCGAAAGATCGACCTGATTGTTAATGTTTAAACATTCTGGGTTGTTTTCGCACATATCACAGTTGATGAAAGTTTAAAGGCATTACTTGAGTAAGTGTATTGCATGATGAGGGGATATGCTGAGATCGTGGGGTCCATAAGAATTTAGTGCAAGCTTAATATATCTTAACGTATCGGTAAGCATTTCGAAAGTTTTTAGATTGAGTTTAAGGATCGCCAATCTATGTGAATCGTTTAGAACTTAAAGTGTTAAAGCTCAACGGTGCTAGTGATTTGTCTCAAAAACTGATATGATCCTCTTACACAAACTCACAAAAATATTGTCTGTAAATATTTCTTTATTTCTTTTCATTAAAAACAAAATCCAAAAAGATTTTCAGTGTGTTTTAGCATAAAATTTTGAAAAATTAAAAAAAGATTTTATTTCATCTTATTTTCGACAACTGTAGTTGGAAAGCTGATTTTCAAAATTCCGAGTGCTAAACATGATGAACAACAGGGTTGAGAGAATCTGTTGAAATGAAAAATGTTTTTTGAAATAATGAAAATGTCAAATATGAATGTTATTCTTACAAGTTTTCTTCAGAAATTTTAAATGTTAAATCATTTTGAAAGATATCTGCAAGTGGTATATAAATTTGTCAAATTTGTGAA
>JARYGA010044527.1:0-22719 GCA_030545235.1 Helianthus tuberosus
CGACAACTGTGTCCATTTCATCCAACCAGGTCATACAATCAATTGCTCCTTTCTCCCCCGTGAAATCCCGGGGTTTGCAGGAGACAAAGTATTTATAGGTACAGGACTTGGTACACGGTTCATTATCGAACACTATCCTCTTGGATGGAACACTGTGTTCATTAGATGAATGTCGATCATCATCCTTCTTTGGTTCCTCTTTCTTAGAGGGCGGCTTGTTATGAGGCTCAGAATGAGTCTTGGGGACAGACTCAGAGTGGGGTACAGATGAGGCTTTACTATGAGTCCCACTATACTCCCTAAATTGCTCCTCTACAGCTTTAGATACAGCTGTATCAATCAGTGTGCGAAGTTCTCCTCTGGTTATATTAATCTTATCATCATCGCGGTTTTCCAGAGGATGACTGTTTATCTCGTCAGAGTCAGCCATGTAGGTAGTTTTAATTGCTACACAAGGAAAAATAAGGGCAAGGTTTATTTAGAAGCCCATACAGTTTTATCATTTTAAACGATTTATTAACCATGGTAATATAAACCATATTGGTTAAATTTGTTAGTTACATTTAATTAGCATTTTCATCATAATTTATCCTAGTTATAAAACATTAAGGATATCAAGGTAGCGCAAAAGGCCTAGTCACAATGACAATTTTAAATTTACAACTCATGATTTCGGAGAATCGAGGCATTTTAATTTATCCTAGTTATAAAACATTAGGGATATTAAAGTGGCGCAAAGGCCTAGTCACATGGACAATTTTAAGTTTACAAGCCATGATTTCAGAGAATCGAGGCATTAAGGTTTTAATAATAGCACAAATGGCCTAGTCGCGTAGACAAGTTTAATTTATAAGCCATGATTTCAGAGAATCGAGGCATTAAGGTGTGAATCAAAGTTCATTACCTTTTCTTGACAGAGAGTCAGAGACATCAACTGTCTGTTGTCCCTTAGGACAATGAGTATGGCCCGTAGGCATTTCATCACTTATGGATGTTTATAATATGATCATCATATTGATGATATTATTCATGATCACATTGATCATATAGACTTATAGGCTTGAGCATAGCTCACCACCTTAGACAAGGGATCATAAAGATCACAATGTCATTGTCTCAGATGGACAATACGTTATAGCCCGTAGGCACTTCCCTTCTAAGGGATGGCTATAGTATGATCATCTTATAGGATGATATAAGCCATGATTTCTAAATCATAAGGCAATTTAGGAAATTTAAAAATTTCCAGTATAGGGATGACTATTGTGATTTTCTCGAATCACATTTGTCAAGAGTGCTAACACGTTCTTAGGTGTTAACAAGGATTTGAATCTTTTAAATAGGTCCTACCATCTTGGCCTCGTCATATAGGCTAGGTTTACCTTTAAGATTCCCTTTTTTAATAAAGAACGCAGAACATTCCTAGCTCGAGATGTTAATAAGGATCTGAACCTAAATTGAGGAACTGCCATCTTGGCCGCGTCTTAATAATGACACCAGGCTAGGTTTTGTCCCTTTTTAGATTTTGCCATTTTATTATAATGGTAGATCTTATAATATAGGAATGATATTTTAAACATAATCGTTCCTTTAAAATTTAAGCAAGTATATAGTTGCCCTAAACGGGACTTCTAATAAAAATGACTTGCCCATGCAAAGGCTAATCAGAAAAATAATAAAGGAAGTAATTAAAAGACAATGAAACGAATTGGAATTTGTCCTATGTTCTTGTCTAGACTCAAGAATGTGCAACTGTGTAACTGAGATTAAACACAAACGCTAGTGTTTAATTCACTCAGTGTTGGCTCTAATACCAACCTCTCACACCCCGACTTTCCACGTGTCACCGGTGGGCCCGGTGGGGAGTATCGTGACGTGGTTGGCAACACAATAGTCAAACAACACAATATATAAATGCACAGCGGAAGCAAAAGATAAATATATATTACAAATCCGAATTTAAAGTAATATCCAGTATTACAACGGAAAGTAAAGGATCCACAGGCGGATCTTAAAACATAACATTTTTCAACAGACTTTAGGCGCCTAGAACTTGCAAGATTCCTTATAAACGCCCTGAGCTTCCAGCCAATTACGTTCAGTACCTGTCACTTAACCCTTTTGGAAAATACGTCAGTTTTCACTGGTAAATACACTCAACCGACTTATTTTGAAAAGGTTTAATAAAATTTGTTTGAATGCACGTGGCACAAAATATCTTTTTATGATTTGATTAAAATGCACAGAGGCAAAATTAATCTTTTATACTTGGGACAATTATAGTTATAATCTTGTATACAGATTTACATGTTCGTTGTACGTTCAGGGCCCGATGTAGAAACCGAGTCAGATTAACAGACACGCCACAAGTATAGGCCCACAAGAGAGTGAGATACCGTTATTACTTAAGCAACTGTCAGGTGTATGCCTACACCCCGTGCTTAAGACGTGGCCATTTTATAATACAATGATGTCAAGGATATCCGGGACATGGTCATTAACCCCTAAAGGTCTTTATTTCAAACAATACAGATTAAACCGGGTTATTAAATTATTCAATTAACCACCAAACGATCGAAGATTTAATACCCGACCAAGCGGTATTTTATATACCGTAACCCAAGCCCGTATAGGGAAAATAAGTTAAGAGTATTTACCTGAGCTAGCTCCTGTCTTAAATAACAAGAATTAATAACTCAGCCGTATTCACTTAAGTAAGCGTAGGTACAATTTACCGGAAGGCTCTAGTCTGGAATGATGGTATAAATAACCAATTAGAATGCTAACGGGTCTTTAATTAAGCCTAAGCTTAGACCGGTTAGTCTTAAGGGAATATACGGTTCAAACGCATGATTAAGCGAAGAACGGAATAGAATGTGTTTTAGACCCGACAAGTTTGAAGACTTGTATAATATGGGTATTTCTTACACATTCTGGATTTTTGAGATAAAACCGATAAGGTTTGACCCGTTTCGGCTAATTTACGTAAACTAGTTACATAAATCGTATCGAACGCGTAAGAAGCGTAACGGGTATTCATGAGAGCTATATACAGGTTTCCTAAGTTAATTATGCCTCAAATATGTTGTGACATCAGTAAGATGTCTTTCATTATGCCCGAAATGTATTTAAACACAAACTATGCCCCGTAGGGGTAGTTTGGTCATTTAAGAGGTTATAAAAGAGTTTAAGTATTTACCTGAGTTACAGGTCTGATATAATCAGAAAAAATACTTATTTTACTAATTTATAACAGTAGGGTAAAGTATATATGTGAAATTTATCAATTATAACCAAACTATGCACCGTAGGGGCATTTTGGTAATTTCACATAAGCCGAAAAGCTCAAAACCGAAGTCTGAGTTTAACAACTTTTGCTTACTGTTAAAATATTATAATTTACCTCAAATATCAGTAGGTATCACCCTTAGTATGTTTAAAATAGTTCTAGTACATACTAGGCGTTAAAAACTCTTAATTAGGCGATTAGGAGCCGTTTTTGGGTTCTATATAGAAATCTGATATTTTTATTATTCCAGGAGGTTTAAAATAATTTTTTTATCATATGTAATCAGTAGCAAAAGGTTTGGAGTCAATTAGATATGTAAAACTCATTTTATAGCCCGTAAGGGCAAAACCGACAATTACCGGATTAAGCCTACAACTACGAGTTATGCTCAGCCTAAAATTTATTAAAAATATTTAAAAACCCCAAAATAATATATTACATCAGTGGGTAATAAGTTTGATACCAAAAAGTAGGTTTAAATAGGCTATACGCTAATTACGCCGTTTAATTAACATAAAACTTTCAATTTACGCTAATGAGCATAACTCTCAATCTACACCTCAAACTGATGTCAAATTTTAGGTGCAAGTTTATAATTTAGTAACTAAGGTTTCTACTTTTTTACATTTTCAAAAATCACGTTTTAAGGTGAAAAAGGCATAATGGTCAACATATGAGCAATTAACGGAATCATGCGTATTAATCGGTTAACTAATGAACCATGGTGTATAATCACAGAGGGTTATACTAGCATGTAACCTGGTCCAAATGAAGCTCTAAGGTAATTATAAAACATACCAAAATGGGTCAGAACTGAAGTCAAAGCAAAAGTCAAAGCTTTGCGTCTTTCGGTTCCGAACCGGGTCTAAACAGTAAATTGTCGGGTTAAACATGTTTAGACATGTTCTTACACTAATTACCAAGTTATATTAATGATCAAACAGGTTGTATGTGTTCTACATTGCTAATCATGCATAATTTAGAATTTAAGTATCTTGTTGACTTTTTCTTAGCAAGTTTGACCCGACATTTTGACCTAGTTAGAGTGGGAATCAGGGGAACCCTTTTGAGGGTTTATTACCCACATAATTACCAACTTATAACTACTTTCACTTCGACTAATCACTGGACTAACAATGATTAATCGTTAAGTTAACCGTTAATTACGACGGTTTGACTTTTAAGCTAAAACTAAGCTATAACTTAATTAAGAAAGGATTAGTAAACTTATTGAGTCCTATGCTTGATTAGGAAGGTCTTGTGTCTGCTCTTAAGCTCCCAAAGGCTCCAGAATTGCACAAGAGATGAATGATCAAATGGTTGCAACTTCATGCCCTTTTATAGTGATTTAATCACCATAAAATGTTGACAAGTAAGTCTACCACTAACCACAACTTATTAACAAGTGTCCCTAGTGTTTAGGGGCCAAGCAAGATGAGGAAAATCGTTTAAAGATTAGTTGCAACGTTTAAAACAGCCAACAGCCAACTTGCTGTATCTGGGCATGCCTTGCGCACCGCAAGAGTGTGGTTGTTGAGGTGCGCAAGCATGTCATCAGGGCCAAAAGTCTCTTTTTCAGTTTGCATCCTTGGCTCTTGGTCCTCCGAAAGGTCAATTAACTTATTTTCTTGCACTTTGAACCCTCTAAATTGACATATAAGGGCTTTAAGACATTTACCCACTTTGTTTAGTCCCCGGTTAACTTTATTGTCACCCGAAAGGTCCAAACTTTCAACGTTGACGCTTTAACCCCTCGTACACGAATTTGATCATAACTTTCTCATACGCTAACGAAACTTTATGAAATTTTTATCGTGCATTCTAGTGAGCATAATTAACCGTTACAAAGCTTCGGGTTTGTCAAAAGGTCACTCAGAGGTATAACTTAAACATGTTGACACATTTGACCCCTGTAGTTTGTAATCTCTCACTTTTAGCCTCGTATGATCCAAGATTTATTCGTCTGATGGTATCAACGTCATGTAGGGTTATTTTAAAGTATATTTATTCATTGTTGACATTTTGAACTCGTATATTCACATATTTTCCATGTTTGTCAACTTTAGTCCCTCAAGAACATTCTTTCTCACGTTCAAACTTATGACACGTGTCAATACATTATAGGACGTGAATTTTCGAGGTGTTACACATCTTCCCAATCGACCTTATTCCGATGCAACTCGGAACTTTTGAAGTCATAGTAGGCATGGACTTTCTTCACGAAAACCATGCTGAAGTTGTATGTTTTGATAAAATGATTCGATTCTCGCTCGCGAATGGTGATTTATTATGTGTTTATGGTGAAACTGCTTCGAAAGGTCTCAAGCTCATGTCTTGTGTACAAGCCAGCAAGTATCTCCGCATGGAATACAGAGCTTTCTTGGCTAACATTGTAGTAGCAGAGAAGGAAAAGAAAGGAAAGACAGAAAAAAAAAGATGTTCCCGTGGTTCGCGAATTTCCTAATGTGTTTCCTGATGATCTTCCCGGCCTACCGCCAACTCGTGATATCGACTTTCGTATCGACCTCATTCCTGGAGCCAACCCTGTTGCCAAAGCTCCTTACCGACTTGCTCCGTCCGAAATGCGCGAACTCTTGAGTCAGCTCCAGGAACTGCTTGATAAAGGCTTCATTCGCCCGAGTACCTCTCCATGGGGCGCACCAGTCCTTTTCGTCAAGAAGAAGGATGGGTCGTTCCGGATATGCATCGATTATTTAGAATTGAATAAGTTGACTATCAAGAATCGCTATCCCCTTCCCCGCATTGATGATTTGTTTGATCAGCTGCAAGGTGCTACATGTTTCTCGAAGATCGATCTACGCTCAGGCTATCACCAGCTACGCATTCAAGAGGAGGATATACCCAAAACCGCGTTTCGTACTCGATACGGTCACTATGAGTTCGTTGTTATGCCTTTTGGTTTAACCAACGCACCCAAGGTTTTCATGGATCTGATGAATCGCGTGTGTAGACCTTATCTCGACCGCTTCGTCATCGTGTTCATCGATGATGTCTTGATCTATTCCGAGTCGAAAGCCGAACACGTGCAACATCTACGTTTGGTTCTCGAGCTACTCCAGGGAAATCGACTCTATGCCAAGTTCTCCAAGTGTGAATTCTGGATGGAGGAGGTTCAATTTCTTGGTTACATTGTCAATAGTCAAGGTAATCACGTCGATCCCGCGAAGATCGAAGCAGTTAAGAGTTGGATTACACCCAAGAACCCTTCTGAAGTTCGTTCTTTCCTCGGATTGGCGGGCTATTACCGTCGATTTATCAAAGGATTCTCAAAAATCGATGTACCGCTTACTGCTCTCACGCATAAAGATAAGCCTTTTGTTTGGGGAACTGAACAAGAGTCTGCTTTGCAAACCCTCATGCGCATGCTTTGCAATGCTCCCGTTCTCACGTTACCCGACGGAAACGACGACTTTATTGTCTATTGTGGTGCCTCGAACCTTGGTCTTGGTTGTGTCCTCATGCAACGGGACAAGGTTATTGCTTATGCATCTCATCAGCTCAAAATCCACGAGAAGAACTATACAACCCATGATCTCGAGCTAGGCGCAGTTGTTTTTGTGTTAAAGATTTGGCGACACTACCTGTATAGTACCAAGTGTACGATCTTCACCGATCATAGGAGCCTACAACATATCTTTGACCAGAAGGAACTTAATATGCGTCAACGCCGATGGGTAGAACTTCTTAATGATTATGACTATGAGATTCGTTATCATCCTGGCAAAGCAAATTTCGTTGCCGACGCCCTCAGCAGACGGAGTTATTTGCTCAGCATTCGTAATACCTAAGCCCAGTATGATCTCGAAACCCTTATCCGTGAAGCCCAGCATGCATGTTTTAATGAGCGCACTCTGAAGAAGGAAAGAATCTACCACGATGGAGCCCAGCTTGTGAATAAGTCGAATGGGATATTCCACTTTCTGGACCGAATTTGGATCCCTAAGCGGACCAATTTGCGATAGATATTGATGGACGAAGCCCACAAATCTCGGTACTCTATTCATCCCGGTGCCGATAAAATGTACTAGGACCTTCGCTACAAGTACTGGTGGCCGGGCATGAAGAGGGATATCGCTCTCTACGTTGGGAAGTGCCTGACTTGCTCAAAAGTTAAGGCTGGACACCAAAGGCCCTCTGGCTTACTCGAACAACCCCCGATTCCTATGTGGAAGTGGGAAAGTATAGCTATGGACTTCATAACAAAACTTCCGCACACGCCATCAAGTCACGACAGTATCTGGGTTGTCATTGACCGTCTGACCAAATCTACTCATTTCATGCCAATACGAGAAGACTACAAGGAAGAAAGATTAGCCCAAATCTACACCGATGAGATCATTTGTCGACATGGGATGCCTCGCGACATCATCTCTGACCGTGATGCTCGGTTTACCTCGCGTCTCTGGGAAACGTTTCAAACGGATCTCGGTACTACGCTCAATCTAAGTACCGCATTTCATCCCCAAACCGACGGTCAGACTGAGAGAACGATTCGTACTCTTGAAGACATGCTCCGTTCGTGTGTCATAGATTTCGGTGGTAATTAGGACGCTTACCTGCCGTTATTCGAATTCTCGTATAATAACAGTTATCATTCCAGCATTCAAATGGCACCGTTTGAGGCTTTATACGGAAGAAAATGTCGATCGCCTATTGTATGGCACGAGATCGGGCACTCGCAATTAACCGGTCCTGAGCTACTTCAAGAAACGACTGACAAAGTCCTCCAAATTCAAGACAATCTACTGAAAGCTCGGAGTCGTCAGAAAAGTTACGCCGATAGACGACGCAAGCCCCTTGAATTTGACGTTGGTGACTACGTACTCCTAAAGGTATCATCTTGGAAGGGTGTGGTCAGATTCGGCAAGAAAGGGAAACGAGCGCCTCGATATGTTGGACCTTTAAGATTCTGGAAAGGATCGGAAAAGTCGCCTACAGACTCGAACTACCGGAGGAACTTAATAATGTCCACCCGACTTTCCACGTTTTGAACCTTCGAAAGTGCCTGGCTGAGCATGATTTAACCCCTTGATGATCTCCAAGTAAACGAAACACTACACTTCGTGGAGAAGCCTTTCGAAATCATGGATCGCCAAACCAAGCAGCTCAGACGCTCGCGCATTCCTATTGTGAAAGTCCGATGGGAAGGTAAACGAGGCGCACAGTTCACTTGGGAACTCGAAAGCGATATGAAGGCAAAGTATCCGCAATTGTTTGTTACGGCTTCGGCCTAATTTCGGGATGAAATTCCCTCAACTAGGGGAGGCTGTAACACCCCGTGTTTCGAAAGTCAAATTCAAAGTCAAAGTCAAGATTGAAGTCAAAGGGAGACAAAATTGCTAATTGCGATCTGTCACTCCTTGCTCAATTTCTGTTTTGACTTCTTTGACTTGTAGTTAGTCTATCTTATGCTTTACGTTAGTTGTATTATGTGGAGTACTTATTAATATTCGAGATTTATCCGATATTTATCACATATTTAATCGCTTATCGCAATCGCACTCGCAACTCGAATTGCGCGTTTTGGTTATTGTTATATATGTGTGTGTGTGTGTGCCTTACGTGTTACTTGTGCATGTTAAATTACGTTTATGTGTGGTGATTAATCGAAATGCAATCGAAACTCAATCGCAATCGAATCGAATCACAAACGCTAAACGAATGTGAAATAAGGATGATTGTATGTTGATATAGTAATTGGGATTAAAAGTAATTTGACTAGGAAACTCTATCACATCGCAACGCTCGCAATCGCAATCGAAATAGCAAAACTCGTCGCGCCATGCACTTCAATCGAGTGGCCAGCTGATCGAGCTGCCACCCGATCGGGCTGCCACCCTATCGAGGTGCCACTCGATCGAGCAGCCACCCGATCGGGTTACCACCCGATCGACCAGCCCTCTCATCCCCTTTCCATTTATGGAAACCCTATAAATACCCCCTGTCAACATCATAACTTCACCTTTTGCACTCTCTCGTCCGACCAACGCTTCTTGCCCACTTTTCTTCAGATTTCTAGCGATTCTTATAAGTTTTCCATCTAAATCTTGTACTTTCTTGATCTACACGCACTCCTACACTTTTCTATCTTTTGAATCTTAACTTTAACTATGAAGTCACTAGATTTGAGGTGTTCTAGGATGATGCCATCATGGTGTTCTTATGAACTTCATGTTTTGAC
Source organism: Helianthus tuberosus (assembly GCA_030545235.1). Lineage (NCBI taxonomy): Eukaryota > Viridiplantae > Streptophyta > Magnoliopsida > Asterales > Asteraceae > Helianthus > Helianthus tuberosus. The sequence continues at coordinate 9,492 of JARYGA010044527.1, forward strand.
TTCAATCCACCAAGAACAACTTAGATCTGAATGATTTCCACACAAATAAACAAAGATCTTGCATAGATCTGAACATATTCATGGTGAAAAGGGATTGAAAGATGGTTTCTAACTTTCATTCAACTCTTTTACACTCAATGCACTCAAACCGATAGGACCAGACCTTGTTCTAACCTTCTACTCCTTCTTGGTGATGTGTTGGTTCAAGATCTGAGTTCTACCAACGAGACAACCGATTTCGGGTTAAGCAAGAACAACCGTCTTGGACCGGTTAACTGGTTGAACTTGGGTGATTCCTGTTCGATCGGGTCACTTGTGTCAAGAGGGGGTTCTGTTGATTAGCACGTTGTCACACTGTCTTGATAAAACTACAAACCATCGAAAACAACCAAGTGAAAGACGATTAGGCCGACAAGGACGGAGTGCCGCCCGATCGGACTGCTGTCCGATCGGATTGACACCCGATCGGGTTGCCACCCTATCGGCTTACACCTTGGCCCCACACTCAACTTTTATTTTCAAACTTTTGAGGTTGAACAATGAACGAAATGCTGTCCGATCGGAATTACCACCCGATCGGATTACCACTCTACCATGAGATGTTCTGACTTCAACACTTAAACAATTTTCAACATGTTCAATGCACAAGGGTTGCCGCCCGATCGGACTACCATCCGATCGAGTGACAAAGTGCAGTGAACTTGTTCTCACTAAAAGTGTCCAACCAATCGGTTTGTCGTCCGATCGAACGGTCGTTCGATCGACCGACCTGAAGGTAGAGATACTTCTATATTTTCAAAATGCTACAACGAAAACTTCAAAAGACAAGCCATCATACACAAAAAAATCTTTCCCAAGCGAAGTAACAATCCACTCGAAAGGTCACCCGATCGGATGACCATCCGAGCGGATTGTCACCCGAACGACCGGCTACCCGATCGGATTGCCACCCGATCGGATTGATGTTCGACCCACTAACACTTTGCTTCATTTTATGCACCGCTTATTGTTTATGCTATCGTTCTGATCAGGCAAACCTTACTCCCTAGCGCTCCCTTCAATCCATCAATCACTGTGAGTATACTCGATCCCTTTTTGCTTTACGCACTTTTGGGTGTTACATACGTTACTTATTCTAAATCACATCGAACATACTACGCAATACTTTAAATGCTAACCGTTACCGCATGTTATACGTGACTTAATGAATGCTTGTTTGTTATGTTTACACATGGAATGCTGTCTACCTGCCTTAGCAACGATAGTACTATTTGTTTGGACTCAGCACCTGTTCACTTAGGGGTTGTTAAGGACAATTTGTTACATGGATCACAGTGGTGAGTGTGTATTACGAACTGCCTTGGGCAGTCAACCCGCAGTCATTGGTATCGATAGGTTCATGTCGATAACTAACATGCCTCATTTTACACTGCGTACATGCTGGTTATGCGTAACGATTTCGAACTCTATTATAACTATTAAACTTGTATGCTCACCTTTACACTATGTGTATTGACTTTTACTTTAACGTATGTAACAGGTGCTTAGGATGTTTATATGCTTGGCTTGCTGTGAAATCGAGGCTAGGAAAGGTCTAGAAACAAATAAACGATTGTCTGTATTTTGAAATCTGAGTTGTCGGAACAGAACAATTTGACTAGATCTTGTCTGTAATAATTATGATATCTTTTATGACATGGTATGGCACATGTTGCTTTAAATAATTGGTAATTATAGTTGTTATGGAAACTTCTGGACAATCTGTTTCGCTCAGTGCCACACCCCGATGTTTCCGCCATCGGTTGGGGTGTGACATACACGATTCACGAAACGATAACAAACATGAATCAGATGAATCCGAGGGTATGTTATGAGCAATACATGATCAATAATGACAAACAGTGCGATCAAGATGCCTCGGTGTGTTAAAAACAGGTTAAACGGAAGCTTACCGTTTAACAGTGCACAAACCGAATAATACCGAATTGGACACAAACGATAGTGCCGTAGACGATTCTAAGGGCATAGAAAAAAATTGAACATGATATTTACACCATAAGGGGAGTGGGGGTGGTTAAAATTCCATCACTCACAACACCCAATCAAGTTCCGCCATGCCATCAACCATTATTTCATCACTCACAACCTTTTTTAGTGGCGGTGGTCATCACTCACAACACCCAAAAATAAACCCCCATGTTCCCTCACAATTTCCATTTTTCACGGCGTGATAAAATCCACGCGTTATAAATTTCACTCGTTATTAACTATGGTGGCGGCGGTGTTCTAAGGTCCATCACTCGTTATTTTTGGCCATCACGGAACCGCCCCCAGTGACCTTACTTAAGGTTTGAGGCCTTATTAGGTAGTTGGCACGTTAAACAAAACAGCTTCCGGTTAGCGAAACGCCTTTGATTTTAACGCAACCGGAAACGACCAAACATGCAACGAACAGTCAGTCAAGCCTAAAGACACTTATTTAACATAAATGTAAGTTATTCTAAGTCAAAATATCAAAGTGTACTGGTTTCGTTGCTGGTGGGTTTGGTTTTCAAAACCGTTAAAAACCGCACGAAAAAAGCCCGTTTGACGCACCCGGGACGCGTTTGCGACCCGAAAACGAACCTAAACATAAAAAATACTAAAACTTATCATGTGGGACCCCTAGAACCGACTTCGACTAGTCGAAGGGGTCTAGAAACCTCTTGAAAGCTCCACATGGTTCCTTTATGCTTTAAAAAGCCATTTTTTTTATTTTTTAAAACCATTTCACTCATTTTTTTTTTCACATTTTAACACACACTTCAGCTGAACCACGAAACTTCCCATCTATATTCATCAAGAATTCAAGGTATAAACAAAGTTTTGATCAACTTTTATTATGTTTTTATGCTTAAAAACATGAAATTGATAAAAAGGAACAATTTTCACCATGAAATTTTGAGAGTTTTGGTGATATGAAGGCTATTCTAATATGGTTATAGGGTAAAAAGATTTCACATGATGTTTGGTGATGCCAAACATCGGATTATGATACCAAAACACAAAGTATTCTCGGTAAAAAACGGTTAGATACAAGCTGATGGGAGTGAAGTTTAAGAACACCGAAAATGTGAGGAGGCTTCTGGGTAAATGGGAGATCCATGGTAGCTATGTGGAAGATGATGGAGGCTGAACGATAGTGAGTCTATGTGTGTGTTTAGCCTAGATTATAGTCTAGTTAGTTGCTTGGTTTTGTTTTTGATGTATCGGTGTCGTTTGTCTTACAAACTTGGGGGTATGTCCCTTGTTTGAACTAGTGTGGATGTTGCCTCACTACTTGTTTTTTTTTGTTATGAATATATAGAATCACCGGGGTAACCCTTTACCCAAAAAAAACACAAAGTATTCGACAAGAAACGAGCATAACAAACACTAATCGAAAAAGAACGGATTCGAGGCTTGATTGACATGGGTTTTTGCATATTTGTGTTGTTTATGATGTATAGATACTGAAAATGATCTTAGCTCACTTATAGACACACAAGGGTTACGTAAAAACGCGAATTATGCTAGGTATAACTTCCGAAATTCGAATCTAGGATATACAGAATTGTTTATAGCATAGCTTTGTCCGTGGGTATTCATTGAACTTGAAAATTTGTATGGTGATCATAAATGGTGAAAATAAGACTCGACTAAAATTTAGAATTTTCTGAATTTTTGGTGATTTTTGGTGAATTTTTAATTGTTTTGAAGGAATAAATTCGGATAAAATACTAGACAAGCTCAATAAATCACCAAAAATTACAGGTATGTTAAGTTTAATATGGGAAACATCTTAGAAAAGTTTGGATATCATTGACTGAATTTGGCTTAGGGTTCAAAAATCGTGTTGTCGCGAAGTTTCGATAGCTGGAAATGCGGTATAACGAATTCAGAAAAATCTCAAATTTTTCCAAGAAGTTCCTGAACATATTGGTACACTTCTGTGAATTTTTGGGAATTTTTGAAAGTCAGATCATTATGGGCGCAAATTGTTCAGTTAAAAAATAGTTTTTTCACGAATTTATTAAAATCAATAAATTGATTTTATAAATTCTGAAAATATTTTTCCAGAATTATATATATTTTTATAAACTTATATAAAAAATTTCAGAGTTCTATAAAATATATCTATTGAGTAATGATTTTTAGAACTAAAAATCTCATTATTTTATACAAAACCGGCAACTGAAAACGCATAACAAACCTGCCGGAATTGTGAACTAACTACCGAATAAATTGGAATTAAGTGGAACAATAGAGTTATTCTGGACTGTTCCGGGACAAAATGGATACATGGGGCACATTACACGCCATTTCGGGCGATTTCCCGACGGCGAAAACGGAAACTTAAAATTGGGCAACCTGGGATCCCCAAATAACCGAACTCACTTAATAGTTAAAATTTCCAATGGACAACTCATTAGTACATTCCATATGATCATACTACTTTCCAAACATCTAAAACAAACGACTTTGACCGGCACGCAAAACGGTGCCCGGAAGCCAAACTGAAATCTGACACTAAAATAATACCCACAACTCTACTGTTATGCTATAGGTCGATTCTCAGATGATTATCCTCATCTGATCCTGGCTTATTGCAATTATCGATTTGAAAAATTGTATTCAGTAATTGAAGGAGTAAGGTCCCAAAAACCTCGTAATAAATACTTGAGACCATACCACAACCTCATCTTTCAGCCCCTTTTTACCTTGCGCGGCCGCACACTGGTTCTACAAAGAAGGCTTAAAAGATAGACAGCAGATAACACTTGCGCCCTGAAAAGGAAATCATAAATCCTTGCGCCTTCCTCTATAAACAAAGTATGGAAATCCTAAGTTCAACCCTTCCGCTTGAATAATACTCAGACTTGGGAATTATTCACTCAGCTGGTACCACACGATAAGGAGCCACACCGGATTATGGAAATAACATTCTAGAAGACCCAATCGTGCAACACCAGACGGTTATAACCGTCTGGTACACGTGTCATCATCTCAGGCCTCCCTGAAGTCACGATGATGGCATGGAAATGAAGGAAAACCTCCACTTACCTACTTTCCACGTGGCGATTCCCACAGCCATAGATCTAAACAACGATCCGTGTGCATTCACGACGGATTAAGAAGATTAACGGAAGAAAATATAACCGCTTACGGGGTTAGCATCTTCCGTTAACATTTCATCAACAAGTTTTCCCGCCCAAACTCTCAGCTATAAATACGAGAATAATTCAGGTATGAGCCTCAAGTTACACACACTTCTTCAATACTACTTCTTCTTCATAAACACCTACTTATTCTCACACCGGAGTCGGGTCAAGGAGAGAACCCCTTTCTCCCGTTGACGAGGCTAACAGTGCTTTGTTTTGCAGAGTTTACCGGAGAAGAAGATATGTTCATCGAATCAAACAAGAGAGAACAACCCCCTTTTATGCAGATCCAAACTCCCTAGATAATTTGATTCCGGTCATTTATCTAGTGTTTCTTCATTGGCGCCCACCGATTTCTCTGTTCTATCAGTTTTATCTCGTTTTGATTTGTTTCCTTCGTTTCTCTGTTTTCACATGGCAGAAAATTCACCAATTCACCCATCAGGTCCTCGATCTGAGTTCGAGGGTTCTGCAACCCAAGAAAAATGGATCGCTAGAATCAGGGGAATCAACAAAAACAACAGTCATTCAGTAGAAACAGGCTCTTCAGAACAACTCATAGAAAGAGCTCCAGAATACTGGTTCGACAGATTCCAGGTTACTATGAACCAAATTTTCACACAAATTAATATATCTGAGTCCCTAAACATCAGATCTGATACTCTGCAAGAAAGCCATGGAAAAATCAATACTGTAGCATTGGACCCACAGATGCCTTGCCAGTGGGACATCCAATCTGACAGTTATGTTCAGATACTCCCAAAATCAGGAGATATCAATTATCAGAAAACTGAACCAAAACAAATACACATGGTACAAGGAGGTCCTTCACGAAGGCCAAATAAAAGACACCATGATCAGCATTGGAGGGAACAACAAGTTGTGTTCCCTGTCGTCCCTGGAGGCCCTCAGGAAGAACGACCAGTAATTATTACTGGTATCTTCGGCCATTACCGAACGGACTATATGTTTATAGATCCAGGGAGCTCAATGGATATCATATACGAGCAGTGCTTCAAACAACTCGATCCAGAGGACAAAGCACGTCTAGAGCCAGTTGATTTCCCTCTCACCGGATTTTGCAATGAAGCTGTGTTCCCATTAGGGCAAATTGCATTCCCTGTGACTCTATCTGATGGCAAACATTCGCGCACAGTCACAGTAAACTTTATGGTCATGCCAGCAACATTACGCCACGATGTCTTGCTCGGAAGAAGATCACAAAGAGAATTCAACATGATCACTTCTATTCCACACGCTGCATGCGGATTTCCAACAGAAACTGGTGTCGCAATTTTATACTCAAGCAATGAGGTCATGTACGTCGACGACGAACCACCAGCAAAAGTGTCAAAGCCTTCAGCATCAAACGAGCCGGAGAAATGGGTCCTAAACGAAGAATATCCGGAACAGACTATCCTTCTAGGGCACGCCATTTCACCAACAATACGCATACAATTAAAAGAACTATTAACCAACAACAAATATATATTCGCCTGGTGTCCAGCGGATATGACTGGAGTTCCACGAGATATAGCGTAACATTGTCTAAACATCCGACCCTCTGCAGAACATGTCGCGCAGGGAAGACGCAGCCTCAGCGCTGAGAAAGCAGAAGCTATGTACGAACAAGTAACAGAGTTACTTAACACCAGAATCTTGCGCGAGGTCCAGTACCACACCTGGGTCGCCAATCCAGTAATGGTCCAAAAACACAGTGGCGGATGCCGAATGTGCGTAGACTTCAAAGACTTAAATAAAGCATGCCCGAAAGATTGCTATGCTCTTCCTGAGATAGACAAAAAAGTCGATTCCCTGGCGTCATTTCCCTGGAAGTGCTTCCTCGACTGCTATAAGGGCTATCACCAAGTCCAAATGAAGGAGGAGGATGAGGACAAGACTGCCTTCCGCATGGACAAGGGCATTTTCTACTATACAAAAATGCCCCTTGGCCTCCGCAATGCAGGAGCTACGTATCAGCGCTTAATGGATACAGTCTTCGGGGAAGACATCGGTAAAACGGTCGAAGTATACATGGATGACCTTGTCATCATGAGCCATGAGGAGGAAACAATGCTTGCAAATATCCAATGCACGTTCGATTCTTTGCGCAGCGTAAACTTAAAGCTCAACCCAACGAAGTGCTTTTTCGGAATGGAGGAAGGAAAATTTCTGGGTTTCGTAGTCACAAGAGATGGGTTTAAATTAAACCCAGAGAAAGTCCAAGCCATCCAGATGATGCCGTCACCCGCAACAATAAAAGAGATGCAAAGACTCGCAGGACGACTAGCAGCATTGAACAGGTTCCTGGCAAATCATGCTGCGAAATCTTACCCGTTCATCAGTACATTACGTAACTGCACCAAGAAGACTCACTTCCAGTGGACACCAGAAGTGGAAGTAGCCTTCAAACAAATGAAAGAATGTTTAATTCAATTACCAACACTGACAGCTCCACGCGAAAAAAGAGCCACTCATCCGGTATTTATCCGCTGCGGAAGTAGCGGTCGGTGCAGTATTAATGGTGGAGCGAGAAAACGTTCAGACTCCAATTTACTATATAAGCAAAATGCTCACTGGCCCAGAGACACGCTACTCAATGATAGAGAAACTGGTGCTCGCTCTGGTACATGCATCACGGCGCTTACGTCGATATTTCTCTGGTCATGTCATCACAGTTCTCACCAATTACCACTTAGGGCAAATCCTATCCAAACCCGACGTCGCGGGAAGATTAGCTAAGTGGGTTATTGAACTAGGAGGATACAATATCCTGTACAGACCACGACCAGCAATCAAGGGGCAAGTTCTAGCAGATTTTTCCACAGAGGTTCCCATCGACAGAGTCCAAGAATGTGAAGCAATCCAGAACCCTACTCTTGTTTTTGACGATAGGGTCTGGACTCTGCACACAGATGGAGCTTCTAACGACGACGGGGCAGGCGCAGGGCCCCGATTGGTTAGCCCAGATGATCATGAACTTACATACGCAATACGCCTAGATTTCCGAAGCACGAACAACGAAGCAGAATACGAAGCCTTTCTAGCAGGTCTTCGTTTTGCATTAAAAATGGGGGCAAGAAACCTCGAAGCTAACGTTGATTCGAAACTGGTGGCCGAGCAAGTTAATGGGCATTACGATGTAAAGGGAGAAGCTATGGCGTTATATCTGGAACAAGCGCGGATGTTAATCAGCCAATTCCAAATGTTCAAAGTCAATCACATAAACAGAAGCGAAAACAAGCACGCGGATGCGTTGAGCAAATTAGCCGCCACCAGCTTCAAACACTTAGCGAAGGAGGTACGCATCGAGATATTGTCCAATCCTTCTGTCCCTCTCAAACAAGTAAACATCATAGAGGTCGGAAACCCATCATGGATGACCCCGATCATCTTGTACCTGCAACACGGAAAACTCCCGGAAGGAAAGGCAGAAGCTAGGAAAATCCAGAACAAGGCAATAAATTACGAGATGGCGGATGAGATTCTGTACCGGAAATCATTCATGGGACCACTCCTGCACTGCGTTGTCAAAACAGACGCACAAGATTTAGTCAGGGAAATCCATGAAGGTTTGTGCGGAATACACGCCGGACCGCGCATGGTAGTTGCCAAAATATTGAACGCGGGCTATTATTGGCCGGGAATGCATGTGGATGCGGTTGAATTACTACAAAAATGCGCAGCTTGCCAGCGCCACGCGCCAAAAACGCTCTGCCCAAAGAATCCACTCGTACCAGTTACGTCCGCTTGGCCCTTTCAGCAATGGGGTATTGATCTTGTTGGTCCATTCCCCGACGCACCAGGCTCAGTGAAATTCATAATCGTAGCAGTAGACTATTTCACAAAGTGGGTCGAAGCTAAGGCATTAGCTTCAACCACAGCAATGGTAATCCGCAAATTCATATGGGAACATATTATTTGCAGGTTTGGGTTACCATTACGCATTATCTCCGACAATGGCACCAACTTTGCCTAGGAAGATCTTCAGAAGTGGTTCAAAGAAATGAAGATCGAACACAATTTTGCCTCTGTGGCGCACCCACAAGCGAACGGCCAAGTTGAGAGTGTCAACAAACAGATCGTCGATGGCATAAAAGCGCGACTCGGGACAGCACGCAGAGGATGGGTTGATGAACTCCCCAGCATCCTATGGGCACACCGCACCATGCCAAAGACCAGCACTGGGGAAACCCCGTTCAGTCTTGTCTATGGATCAGAGGCGGTTTTCCCAGCCGAAATTGGTCTTCCATCGCCGCGCATGCTCGCCATGGAAAGACAAAACAACGAGCAAGAACGAAGAATGGATTTAGACCTTCTTGAGGAAAGGCGCGAAAACGCAGCCATCGCAGAGGCAAGGTACAAATCCAAACTTGAAAAATACTACAACGCGCGCATACGCGTGTGTACATTCGTTCTGGGAGACTTCGTTTTGCACGATAATGAAGCTTCTAACGCGGAAAAACCAGGCAAATTAGCGCCAAAATGGGAAGGACCATACATGATTAATGAGGTTCTGGACAAAGGCGTTTACACTCTGAAAATAATTGATGGGACACTAGTTCCTCGCACCTGGAACGCGCAACAGTTGCGTATGTGTTATATATAAGTCAAAACATTCCAAGAAGATGAAACTATACAGGCAATATATTTTTCTATTACACTTTGTATTATTGGCTTTACGCCTTATTAATGCAAGCCACATCCTTAAACATGTTACTGTTTGTTACAAATTGCATATAATTCTTTTGGTTTACGTGAAAACAATATGGTAAACATTGAACGCCTCATGAACAGTCTAAATAAGCCAACCTTGTGCACATTTTAGATCATGAGTTCAATACCATTCTCATTCGCTTTACCTACACAAAGAAATTAAACATATGCAACATATTGTAATCCAAACATAAACTAATAAATCACCAAAGCATTCATGCACAACAGTGCATCAAAAATATATCGTTAAGTGTGACAACGATACTTCAAACAACCATTTATAGAGAACACAGTGGTGTTCTTGCAAAAATGCCAGTAGCAAGACGAACATACTTACAAACATCAAAAGAGGAATACACTATTCCCTAAACTTAACCTAATCAACAGAAAACCCATCATCAACAACCGGCACTTGATCAACACGACGATTTTTCCGACGACAATACACCAGCTGACATCCACCTTTCTGAATCATCGGAAAATGCCTCATCAAATCGTCAGCAGACAATACATCGACCTGTTCATCAACTATGTCTTTTGGATCAGAACCTGCAACTATGGAAGGAATAGAGATAAAAGGCTTTTCTTCTCCGGTGGTCACTAGAGGCGGTGAACCGGCAAGGAGCACGAGACCATCAGTGGCCTCATAAATCCTCAGAATATCCAATAATCCCCGGGTACGAAAGGAACGCTACGCCTTCATGTCTCCAAAACAAGCAAAAGGATAAGAATCCTCAAGAGTATATATGAGAAAACTAAAAAGGGAAAAGTTAATAATCATGATTAACTGTCAAGTGTCTCTTCTAAACGGCGCTACAGGACCAAGCGTCATATCCCCATAAATGAAGCCTGACAAACGGCGGTACGTATTCTAAGGCAAGAAGGAAGAAATTATCGCGAATACAAATTTTTTATTACAAGTGACGTCACCAAACGTCAGATCATGATTACAATGGGTCAGAACAACAGAGGAAATACCACAACTTCCCCCAAAGGTTCTAATAAAGAAAATCTTCTCTTAAAAGATTCTTCATTTTTTCGCGCCTAGAAAACCCACAAGCATCTCTCTCATAGTCTAGTGCTCCACTTATTTGCATAAGAACAACACTAGACTGGGGGGACTTGAAGGGGTAAGGTCCCAAAAACCTCGTAATAAATACTTGAGACCATACCACAACCTCATCTTTCAGCCCCTTTTTACCTTGCGCGGCCGCGCACTGGTTCTACAAAGAAGGCTTAAAAGATAGATAGCAGATAACACTTGCGCGCTGAAAAGGAAATCATAAATCCTTGCGCCTTCCTCTATAAACAAAGGATGGAAATCCTAAGTTCAACCCTTCCGCTTGAATAATACTTAGACTTGGGAATTATTCACTCAACTGGTACCACACAATAAGGAGCCACACCGGATTATGGAAATAACCTTCTAGAAGACCCAATCGTTCAACACCAGACGGTTATAACCGTCTGGTACACGTGTCATCATCTCAGGCCTCCCTGAAGTCACGATGATGGCATGGAAATGAAGGAAAACCTCCACTTACCCACTTTCCACGTGGCGATTCCCCCAGCCATAGATATAAACAACGATCCGTGTGCATTCACGACGGATTAAGAAGATTAACGGAAGAAAATATAACCGCTTACGGGGTTAGCATCTTCCGTTAACATTTCATCAACAAGTTTTCCCGCCCAAACTCTCGGCTATAAATACGAGAATAATTCAGGTATGAGCCTCAAGTTACACACACTTCTTCAATACTACTTCTTCTTCATAAACACCTACTTATTCTCACACCGGAGTCGGGTCAAGGAGAGAACCCCTTTGTCCCCTTGACGAGGCTAACGGTGCTTTGTTTTGCAGAGTTTACCGGAGAAGAAGATCGGTTCATCGAATCAAACAAGAGAGAACAACCCCCTTTTATGCAGATCCAAACTCCCTAGATAATTTGATTCCGGTCATTTATCTAGTGTTTCTTCAGTAATTAACCAGACACGAACTGATATCAGAAAGGAAGGGATAGAGCCTTGATAATTACCTATCTTGTGACTGTTGTGCTATATACTAACTAAGTTTTCACTACCCCGCTTTCAAACTGTTTTACTGTTTTACTTAGGGTGAAATGCATGTTACATACATACATACATACATACATACATACATACATACATACATACATACATACATACATACATACATACATACATACATACATACATACATACATACATACATACATACATACATACATACATACATACATACATACACACACACATACACACACACAGAGAGACATACATACATACATACATACATACATACATACATACATACATACATACATACATACATACATACATACATACATACATACATACATACATACATACATACATACATACATACATACATACATACATACATACATACATACATACATACATACATACATACATACATACATACATACATACATACATACATACATACATACATACATACATACAGACATACATACATACAGACATGTTGCGTTCTGAATATCTGAGTTATACTTACACACGAAAAGTCCCCACAAACACGAGTGATCAACTATAGGCCGGTGGATGTGTGAATAGTACTATTGGTCTGATGAACCTAATCGATCTAGCACGAATGCCATGGGTTCTACTGCAATTGCACATGTCCATGCACTTCTGTGAACACGCTATGTGGTGTTAGGCATAGCTACTTGGGGTGGTAAAGTGCTGAGGTGTCAGTTGTGGGCAGGGGCGGAACCAAGCCCAGCCCAAGGTGGGCGGGCGCACCCCCGGGGAAAAAAATTTAGTGCTAATTTCCGTCGAAAATCCCGTCCGCACCCCTTGGAATTTTTCGTCCGCACCCCTTGAAATTTTTTGTCCGCACCCCTTAGGTAAAAAGTGTTATCAATTTATATTTTAAATTTTTAGTAAACTCTTATTTTTTTTAAAATACTACCTAAATTATATAACTTTTAATTAATACCTAACTAACTAAACCCAAATACCCATACCTTTACCCACTTATAATTCCTAACTAGCTAGCCCACTAAGTCTTAGCCCATTAACCAAATCCAACAATATTTCAAACTATAATAAAATAATTAAAGCCCAAAACCTTTAGAAATTCTCTCCCTCTCTCTCTCTCTCTCTTGCGTCCCTGCACTGCCAACTAACAACATCACCCAGCGACAACAATCCAGCAGTCGGCGACCACCGTAATTAGCCACCATACCACCGTCGTTCGACACCAAATCTAACCGGAATCCGAACACGGGTAAGTTTCTTTGTTATTTTGATGATTTTGGTTG
>JARYGA010044528.1:0-61921 GCA_030545235.1 Helianthus tuberosus
TAAAGATTCATGTTTGATCTGTCTCTTTGGTGTTGTTTGTTAGTCAAAAGTTTTCGGTTTCGTTTGATTGTATGATTTATCTTCCATCTTTTGATGAATACAACCCTTGTTTGTATATATTCATTTACCGTACATCTTTTGTAGGCGAGATGGTGTACGGATTTGCTGCCCGTGTGTGGAAGAGCGACAGAAAATCGTTGGTTAGTATAGTCATTATAAGCATGCATAGATTCACTCATATTATAATTGCCATTAACGACTTTTCATTATCATTTTATAGAAACTTCCTGCTGGTTATGGTGACTGGATTAAGGAGTTTGGTTATCCAGAAAAGAATGCAATCATCAGGACCCTCGATGGGAGGACCTTTCAAGTCAAAGTTTTCAACCTTGCAGGCGACTATTTCTTTTACAATGGCTGGTTTGATGTCGTCACGGTATTGAAATTACCGGACGATTCATGGGTTGTTTGTCAGTATAAAGAAGCTTTATCTTCGTTTCGGCTATTCCACTTTTATCAAGACATTTCTCTAGCGCCATCTAACTACTTCTACTACAAACCTAAAAATGATTTTAAAGACCGAGACGACTGCATGGTATTTGAACATATACATTTAAATTTTTTTTATCCTTGCATTCATACATTTTTTTGTATTTCGTGTATACCATCGATCCTGATATTTTTTGCTTCTTTGTGTAGTATGTAAATAGGTTGTTTGTCCATCATTCGATGCTGAATACCTGTCCTTCAGATCCTGTTTTGGTTCGTTCTGCTGGAAGTCGTAAATGGGTTGTTCGGATGGAAATTATAGACCATGAGATTTATATTACCACAGGTTGGAGTCGAATCAAGGAAGATATGTCGATAACGGATGATCATTTGTTGGTTTTTGAAATGATTGATAAACATACTTTTGATTTGAGTGTTTTTAGTTGTAAGCCTGCCCTTCTAACTTACCCGCCTGAACTTTGTGTTATCAAAAAAGAAGCAAGTGATGAGTTAATTGAAGTGTCTGATGATGAGGTGCCTAATGCGGTTGCTGCACCTGTAGTTGAACAGAGTGTTGATGACGAAGTACCGGTTACTTTTGTTGTTGACAATCATTATGTAAGTTTTTATTATTTAATTCTTCATACCATTAATATATGTTTAGTCAATCCAGTTGAAATCATTAGTTGTTGGAAAACCAGTTTTAATTGTATGTATTATTAACATTTATATTCTGATTTGTAGCGTCTTAAGAAGAAGTGGGCAAAAACTCATGGCTTGGATCGAAAGATGGGTTTGACTATCAAGGACAGTGCTGGTCGTACTTGGGATGTAGCTATTGGTAAGGAGTTCTCACAAGGCTGTCCGCGATTCAATGTTACCGGTATGAGAGAGTTTGTTAGAGACAAACAGTTGGTATATGGTTCTTCGTTTCAGATGTTATTTGTTAAAAGTAAAGGTATGTTGCTTTATAACTGAGTTGGTGAAGGTACATGGTATGTTTTGGTAGTATTTTTTTTGGTTTGGTCGGTAGAATACATTGAAAGGTATGTTTTTTGGCGTGGTAGTTACGTTGAACATATGTGATGGTAGATGTTGCTGATCCTTTCTTGGGCCGTTTATATGTGTGGCCGAATCTCTTAGTTTTTTGAACATATTTGATGATATATATTAGTAGACGTTGATGTTACTGTTTTTGCTACGTGTTTGTGCTTAATATTTTATGTTTTTGTGAAATAATTAGTGATCCGAATTTGTATGTATATTACTTTAGAATCAACTAAAGTATTCATCATATTACACACCATTTAGGTAATGTGTTTGCTTAGTGCCATCTGTATTATTTCATTAAATTTTATAATAAACCGTCACTTTTTTTTTTAAATTTTTGTTCAAATTGTTTTGTTAGTATAGATTAGTAACTTAAATCCGGTATGTAGGAATGTATTATATAATCTATATAGATTGACTTTTTGGTTGCATAAATTAGAAAGTATAAATAAATTAAAGTTTAAACAATGAATAATTAAAATGTTTTTTGATATACAGTATAAATAATGATGTATATGAAATTGAATTTTTATCTTTAATGTTTAAGTTTTAAAATTTTAAAATATTTGTGGCCGTTTTTTATATTTTAATAAAACATTCTTAAGGTTGTTTTATTTAAGTTTGGAAAGTAAAAACAGATTTTAAAACCATTAGAATCATGCCATATAGGGGTGTTCAAAAATCTCGATTTATATAGACTTCATCCTGTAATCAAGTATTTCTTTTGTAAATTTTAATTTAGTAACGGTTTTGATATCCACTGTAATTCATAACTATTATTAACTTTATAAAAAGTTAGGGAAATGTTGGAAAGTACATTTTCGAATCGTGATATAGAATATATTTTATGATTATTTTAAATAAATGTTGTTTATGTATTTTAATAGTTTTATGATTATTCAAAATAACTGTATTTTTTTATAAATTTGAGTTTTTCTATTAATAATTGTATATAATTACGGTAAGTATTTTTTTGTTTTCAACTTTACTCCAATTTTTTGAAATTATACTAAAGTCAATCCATTTCTATAAATAAATCTTTATAATTACGGTAATTATGTATTTTATTAATGACTTTAATTTTCAAATTTACAAATGTATTTTTTTATAAATTAGAGTTTTCTATTAATAATAGTATATGATTACGGTAAGTATTTTTTAAATTTCAACACTTTTGAAAGCAATTTTTAGAAATTCAACTAAAGTCAATCCATTTCTATAAATAAATCATTATAATTACGGTAATTAATTATGTTATTAATAACTTTAATTTCGAAGTTTACATAAATAATTTAGGTGAGTTTATATATATATATACTTACTAATTACAATTTGTTTCATCCTCAAATCAGTTTCATCATATCCTGGTCCTATTTCGACGAAATGGATGAAAATAATGTGAGTATGTTAAACAATCTTGATTGGAGATCAAAGTTGTTTACCATAAAGGTAAAAGTTTTAAGACTCTGGATGCGTATGAATCCAAAGAGAGAAGGCGAAGTACTTGCTATTGAAATGGTGTTGATGGATGAGCAGGTTAGAGTTTCAATATCATTTTAATCTTAAAATTTTATTTGACTTTATTTGTTTATATTTATGTTAACTAATTTTTTTTTTTTATCAGGGGACAAAGATGCAGGCTACTGTTTGGAACAAGTTTATGAAAAAACATGAAATTTTGCTTAAAGAAAATGATTGTTATTATATTTATAAATCTCAACTTTCTATGATTAAGTCTAATTTCAGACACTTTGACAAGCAACATGCTATTAGCTTAAATTTTGATACATCTGTTAAAAAGTGTGAGAACTTTGATGGAAGTGTGCACGGTATCTGTTTAGCATCGTTTCAGTCCATTAAAGCCGGTGAATTGGATGTCAACTATCGAGTTGGTTTGTACTTCATCATATATAACAACCACATCGGCATTTCTGAAAATATGAACATATTTTTTTTAACATTATTGCTTTTGTGCTGAGTATATTTGGTGTTGATCAATTTTTGTATTTTACAGATTTTATTGGATATGTTGATGAATGGTCTGAACCAGAGGCGACGAAAACAAAGATGGGAAAAGATAGCAAATACATGAACTTGCAATTGCTGGATGAAGAGTTTGTTTATTGTTTTACCTAATTTTTATTCATTCAAAGTTTACTATTATATATTTTTTCTTTTATGATATCCTCTGATTTTTTTAAATTTCTATTCATGTAGGGGTATCAAATTAAACTGCACCTTATGGGACGAGTACTGTGAAGAGATGTTTGACTACATTCAGAGCCATAAAGAGGAAGTCCATGTTGTACTTCTTGTGCAGTTTGGTAGTTTCAACAAGTATAAAGGTATTTTCCTATTTATAATCTTTGTTAATTTTACATAATTTTTTCTATGATTTTTAAATTTCAGTATCCATTAATTGATATTAACTTTTTAATTCAGGGAAGACAACGCTCTCTAATGCTTTCCATATAACAAGACTGTTTATCAATGCTGACATAGAGGAGATTCGGTCATTCAAAACCAAGTAAATATGGTTTTAATTAATATGAATTACTTATTGATGTTGTTAAAATGTTAATTTTTTATTTTGTTGTAAACAGGTTTGTGGAGAAGATATGTAAAACATCCTCTAACGGCCAGAAATCAATTGGTTCATCAGGAAGTATCAGTGTTGCGGACGACTTTTTGGTTAAGCATCCGTTTTCCAATTTCCGTGATGTTACTTTGTTTGATCAGGTATGTATCCAATTTTAAATTTTAAATATTTTAAATAAATAAATTAAAGAAACTATTTTTTCAATTTATACATTCAATCTCTATTTTCCTACAATTAATTTCAGCCATGTGAGGTCATAGTTGTTGGTACCGTCTTGGGTATTGATGATAAAGACGACTGGTATTACCTTGGCTGCGAAGAGTGCAACCGAAAGGTGGAAACAACTTTGGTCATAGATGAGGCTGAAGACGGTGCTGAGGAACCCAAGTTTAAGCAGGTTTTGGTTTGTTCAAATCCTGAATGTCCCAAGGAAGTTGTCGGTGCAACACCAGTGTAAGTTAATTGTATTTGTTGTTAATTTATAATCTCTTTGGTTATATTACTATTTTTTACAGATGTTAATTCAATATATTTTGTCAAATATTTTTTGTCCATTTAGTTTTAGGATTCCGATCAGAGTACAGGATTCTGCAGCCATTGCGTCATTGACTTTGTTTGACCGTGAAGCCAGAAAAATGTTTGGCATGACTGCAATTCAGCTGCTTGAGAAGTCAAAAATGGAACAGGTAAATTATTTTACATCAGTTTTTTATAAGTTGTTATGTATGCTACATATTATTAATATCGATATATGATATTTGTGTTTTCAATAAATTTTAATTCACGTATTATAGGCATCTTCGGAAGAGAAAATCATACCCTATCAGTTTAAAAGTTTGAATGATAAAAAGTATGCTTTCAAGATTCAGGTTAGTCAATTTAATATTGACAACCACACTGATGGTTATGCTGTTCATAAGCTGGTGAATGATCCAGCCATTATTGAATCTTTGGAGAGCCGAATTCCAGCTGATCAGGTTAAATCATACCAACCTTTTAATTAAAGACATATTAGAAAGTTTATTATTTTTGTGTTGTTTTTAATTTAATATTATATGAATTCTAGGGTGGTATCAACTCAAAATCCTTTTGCTCTAAAGGTAATGTAATAATATTAATTTCATAAAATACCAAATTTG
Source organism: Helianthus tuberosus (assembly GCA_030545235.1). NCBI lineage: Eukaryota > Viridiplantae > Streptophyta > Magnoliopsida > Asterales > Asteraceae > Helianthus > Helianthus tuberosus. Next base: position 5,278 of record JARYGA010044528.1, read on the forward strand.
GTGAAGATTTTTTTTTATTTTCTAATGTTGAGTATATCATACAGGATGCTGTGGATTCTATTGGCGATAGCTTCACACCCGATTGCACATCTAAAGATTGTTCAAAGACTTCGTCTGCGGAACTGAAGCGTAACCTTGCGGACGTTTATGAAGTTGAAGAAACCACGTCTCTATCATCAACGAAGGTTAAAAAGACTGGTGACACAGATGTCGCAACTGAGGGTTTGGAAACCATGATGTTGGTTCCCAAGATTGAAAAGTAGTTCATGTTTGAAGTATGTGTTGCACAAACAATTTGGCTGTTTTCCCTATTTTGATTGTTTGGTTTGGTTTGGATGTTTGATTGGTTTGGACAAGTTTTGTTATGGTTGGTTGTTTTGTTGGTTGGTTTTTGGATAAAGTAATGTTTGTTTTTTCAATATTGCATATGATTTATAATAATTTAAGGTTTATATTTTGGTTAAGTTATGTTTGTTTTATTGTTTTGTAAATTTGTTAATTTTATTATATAGACAAAAATGATTATCCAGGTATAAATTTTGTCTTTTATAAAGTGTTATTGTTAAAAGTGTTATTGCTTTGGTTTTATTTCATATGAACTAATTTAAATACTGTATTAATGTTATAAATAGTACAACTATATTTTTAAGAATCCTCAATATTTTTAAACTTATAATATGAGATTATAAATAAACCGCCGATTTTTAAATAATTGACCAACAAATAAAATTGAAACAATTTGTTTCCTTTTTTAAATTATATAACCGAAAATCTTCAATTTTCCATAATAAAATTAGCGACATATTTATAGATTTACCTCCAAATTATTTTGATTTAAATCATTTCCTTTTTAAAACTTATAAGCGTTTTTTTTTAACTTTCCTTTTTTACATTACACTCCAACACTATAAGAAGCTCTCTTCTTATTTCATACTACACACACTGAACACACACTGAATGTTTTAGTGTAAAAACAAAACACCCTATCACAACATTCATGCATTTTTGAAGTTTGAGGTTTCGTAATTTCTCATTCAAGTAAGTGTTGTCTTTCTGTATTATACTTATACATTTAAGTTATTGAAATGCCTATCTAAATTCATTTGCATGTTCTCTATGATACAATATTAGGAAATGCCTAAACGTGCAAAACGTCAAACGTTACCTTCATTTCCACTTCCTACTGCTGCGCAACCTTCGAATAGTACGTATTTTATTCTTATTTCTGTTTATGAATATTATAAAAATTCGTATAATATGTAAAAATGTTACGTACTGTTAATTTTAATTAAATTGTTTTAGTTGGTGTTGGTAGAAGTCCTTTGTTTAATATTACAAAAGGAAACTTACCCAATTTTGTAGAGATGAAGTAATTTTGTTTTTATAAATTGTTTTATTTTTTATATGCATTTTATTTTTCAGTTCATCCTAATCAAGTTCAGCGTCAAGACTATGCTGAACGCAGAAGATTAAGAAAACTATGTTTGGATAATAAAAGACTTAAAGCAAATAATAGATCTTCGAGTTCTCAAAACGTCATTCGGTCATCAAACATTTCATTATCCGATACAAATGATTCTCGTGTCGTAACACCAATTCGATCATCCTCTTATATCAATACCATGGATATACGTATTTTACCAACCACACCGTTAACAAGTCCGTACGAGCCGTATACATCAGGTTGGTCTTATTTAATTACATATAATAAATTTTGTTTTTATTATTAATGTCTTTCTTTTCATTAACATAACCAATTATACAAACGATATACATATTTCATACCGTTAATTTATCTTTTTTTGTTGCAGTTGAATATAGAAGAAGTCCATTATCTAATATTACAAATGGTGAGTTCTATTATTTTTTACGAATGAATACAATTGTTCATTTATAGTTTGATATTTGATTGACATGCCTCTTTTTTTCCAGTTTCTCATAATCATGTCGAGCATCAAGAATGTGTTGAACGAAAAAAAATTAGGAAAGTATATTCGGATAACAAAAGTCGTGATGCCAAAAATAAATATTCCACTTCAGAGAACATTATTCGCTCAACGAACGTTTCAGTATCCAATACTAATGAATGTCATGTCGTAACACCAATTCGTTCATCTTCCACTCCACAGAACGTAATTCGGTCAACCAACGTTGCACTTGAGTCTGGAGGAATTCCTTTGTCTGACATTACAAATGGTAACCTTTTTACTTTTTTAGATAGGTTTTAAATTTTAAATGTATTTTTTTGATTTTTTATGGATATCCATGTTTTATTTTAGTTGCTCCTAATGATGTTCATCATCAACAATCAGCTGAACGAAGAAAATTTAGGAAGTCACATTTAGATAATAAAAGAAGTCATGTGAATAACAAATCTTCCAGTTCTAAAAATGTTACTCGGTCATCGAACGTTTCAACCTCCACTTCAATTGGATGCCCGATCGTAACACCAGTTCGTTCATCGTCTTATATGAATACCATCGATCGACGTTTTTGGCCAACCACACATTTAACAAGTTCGTATGAAGCATCTACTTCAGGTTCGTGATATTTTTTAATGGAATTCAGATTTTTATTATGATTTTGACTTTTTTAATTTATTTACTTGATATCAATGTATAGGTGTCAATGACAATTTGAATATTTATAGGAGTCCATTTTTTACATTCTAAGTAAATACAACTACATCAACTCCATATTCAATAAATCAACATTTGCTGTCAACTGAAAGATCAAATTTTAAGACGATACGTAGAGGTAAAGAAAGGTTGTCTAATAAAGGTCGCTGCGTACATCCTATTCCAATGGTTGACTTATCTTCCGAGGATCCTATTATTCCTGAACAATTAGCTGAAGATCCATATAAAGGAGTTTCTAATAGTAAGTAGCTTATACACTCACTACTTTAAATTTAATTTGAAGAACCTAACTATATTATTTTTGTAACAATTATCACAGTTTGATATTTATATTGTTGTATAATAGATTATTTGGATCATGGAGATCAAGTAGTTGTATGTGGCGTATGTAACGCTAAGTTGTGGAAATTTGAAGCCGGCAAAGGAAGGGTTTACTTAGGAAGAACAAGTTACACGCTTTGTTGTGGTTATGGAAAAGTACATCTTCCAGATTTTAAAGTGACGTGTGAGGAATATCAAAATCTTTTCAAGAGTTTAGACGACAAGAGCAAGCATTTCTTACTGAATATTCGTCGTTTTAATTCTATGTTTGCTTTCACTTCAATGGGTGGTAAAGTTGATTCGAAAATAAATAGAGGAAATGCTCCGTATGTATACCGAATTAGCGGCGAGAATTATCATTCGTTGGGAAGTCTTCTTCCTAAACAAGGTGCTGAACCAAAACTTGCGCAGCTTTACATTTACGATACAGATAATGAAGTGTGTAATCGGAAAACCGTACTTAGGTATCCTTTCAAACCATTTCATTATTTATTTGTTTGATTTATTATTGTTTTTATGTTATATAAAAACCCTTACTGATACATGTAGCGTTTGTATTACAATTGCATTACAGTAACTCAAAGAAAGCAGCTTCCGCAACTTCTGATTTGCTTGACAATGAACTCATACAATATCTTAAGCTGGTTTTAGATTCAAATAATCAGCTGGTGAAAACTTATAGGCGTGTACGAGATCGGTTGGTTGATAATCCTCATGTTGATCTAAAACTACGGCTTAAGGCAAATAGGTCTAAAGATGGTCGTACATACAACCTACCGACTTCGTCCGAAGTTGCTGCGCTTATAGTTGGAGACCTTGAGGAAGCTCTTGATAATCGTGATGTAGTTGTTGAGTCGAAGAAAGATGGTCTACAGCGTATAAGCGAGCTTCATCCATCGTATCTTGCTCTTCAGTATCCACTTCTTTTCCCTTTTGGTGAAGATGGTTACCGAATTGATATTCTTCATAGAGAAGGAAGGGCGTCAACGAAGAAGAAAGAGTCAAAATGTACAATGAGAGAGTATTTTGCCTACCATGTTCAAGATAGAGTGAATCATTTCTCTTTGATTCTTAATGCTCGAAGACTTTTGCAACAGTTCTTGGTTGACGTTTATACCATGATAGAAAGTGAACGATTACTATTCATACGTCTACAGCAAAGGAACCTCAGATCTGAGACATATGAGAACCTTAAGAAGCTTGGACAAAATGGTAATCCAGATATGTCAAATGTTGGAACACGCGTACTACTACCGTCTTCGTTTACCGGAGGATCGCGTTATATGCGGGAGAATTATTATGATGCGATGGCCATTTGTAAATGGTTTGGTTACCCCAATTTCTTCATTACGATAACTTGTAACCCAAAATGGCCGGAGATTAAACGATTTCTGAAGGACAAGAAGATTAATCCGGAGGATAGACCAGACATTCTATGTCGATTGTTCAAAATGAAGCTTGACGCAATAATAAAAGACTTGCGAGAGAAATCTTTATTCGGCAACGCATCGGCCGGTAAACATCCATTTAATTGAATTACTTTATTATAATATTAAAGAAATTAGTATTTTAACATTAATTATCATATTGCAGTTGTGTATACGATAGAGTTTCAGAAACGAGGTCTACCTCATGCCTATATCTGTTTGTTCTTAAATGACGAAAGCAAGCTTCCATCGGTTGACCATGTTGACAATTTTATTTCTGCCGAGATACCTGACAAAAACGTAGATCCAGATCTGTATAATCTTGTCAGCGATTACATGATTCACGGTCCTTGTGGTGTTGCAAAACCAAATTGTCCGTGTATGGTAGAAGGTACCTGTTCGAAGAAATTTCCAAAGAAGTTTTCTGAGCAAACTACTCTAGATTCGAATGGATATCCGGTATATAGACGAGCAGATTCAGGATTTTTTGTTGAGAAATCTGGTATTCAACTTGATAACAGAAGCGTTGTTCCGTATAGCAAAACTCTTTTGAGACGTTATCAGGCACACATTAACGTCGAATGGTGTAATCAGGCTGCGTCCATAAAGTATTTGTTTAAGTACATTAATAAAGGACCAGATAGGGCAGAATTTGGTTTTGTACAAAATGCTGATGAAGGTCAGCTTGAAGATAGTAAAGATGAAATCAAAGAGTATTACGATTGCAGATATCTATCGGCTTGCGAAGCTACATGGCGCATCTTTGCATTTGATGTTCATTACCGGTATCCATCCGTAATGAGGCTTCCATTTCATCTACCAGATAAACAAAACGTCGTATACGGCCCCGATGACGATATTGATAGTGTTCTTTATAAATCATCTGTTGCTTCTACGATGTTTTTGGGGTGGATGGAAAAGAACGAAAAAGATCCGGTGGTGCGCAGTCTTACTTACGTTGAGTTCCCTACTAAATTTGTTTGGAAGCAGCAGGAAAGGGTATGGGATAAGCGGATAATAGGCAAAACCATTGGTCGAATTCACTGTGTTAATCCTTCTATGGGCGAGGCTTACTTTTTAAGAATCCTTCTTAATAAGGTAAAAGGGCCTAAGTCTTTTGAAGAGATTCGTACTGTTAATGGAGAAGTCTTCCCAACATTTAGAGATGCGTGCTATGCTAGAGGCCTTTTAGATGACGACAAGGAGTATATAGAAGCTATCAAAGAGGCATACTACACAGGTTCAGGATACTATCTTCGTAATCTGTTTGCTACAATGTTGGCGTCTAATACATTATCAAGGCCGGAACATGTTTGGGAAAACACATGGGAGTACCTTTCGGATGGTATTTTATACAATCGTCAAAAACTTTTGAGGATCGAAGGTACGCAAACTGCTATTTAATATTTTCATATTTATGTCTTATTATTAAGTGTTTATGAAATTTATTTATTAGTTATAATAATTTTAATAGTTAAATAAGTTTTTCGTATAATTGTAATAGGTTTGTCTCTTCCAGAAAAACAAATAAGGAACCTAACATTGCTGGAAATTGAGCGTTACTTATTACGTAACAACTCAAGTCTAAGTCGGTTTCCGACTATGCCTCAACCCGACAGTGAGTCAATATATTCAGCAGACAACCGATTAATTGCTGACGAGCTTCGGTACGATATAAGCGCTACTGCCATCGAGTTTGATAATAATTTAAGAAGCCTAACCGATGAGCAGCGTTTAGTGTTTGATGAGATAATTGCAGCAGTTAATAGTAATGCTGGTGGTGTGTTCTTCGTATATGGCTACGGAGGGACTGGCAAGACGTTTCTGTGGAAGACATTATCTGCATCTATTAGATGTAAAGGAGATATTGTACTTAATGTTGCATCAAGTGGTATCGCATCTCTTTTGTTACCTGGTGGACGTACTGCACATTCAAGGTTTCATATACCTTTGAATTTAACAGAAAGATCGATGTGTTTTATTAAACTAGACGATGACGTTGCTGATTTGTTAAGGAAAACGAAATTGATAATTTGGGATGAAGCACCGATGAATCATAAACATGCGTTTGAAGCACTTGACCGAACAATGAAAGATATTTTCAAATGTGAGATGACCTTTGGTGGTAAAGTTATGGTGTTCGGTGGTGACTTTAGACAGATACTTCCGGTTGTACCAAATGGCAGTAGGCGAGAAATCGTTAATGCTTCAATCACTTCGTCGTATATTTGGAGTAGTTGCAAGGTCCTTACGTTAACCAAAAACATGAGGTTAACCGTAGGAGCGAATGCATCTGATATAGAAGAGATTAAAGCTTTTTCGAATTGGTTGCTCGAGTTGGAGGAGGGAAAAATTGGTGGCAGTGACGATTGTGAGGTGGTTATAGATATTCCTGAAGATTTGTTAATCAAGTGCTGTGAGGATCCTATGTCAGATCTTATCGACTTTGTATATCCTTCACTTCTCCAACTGTACAAAGATAAAGATTATTTTGCTGAAAGAGCTATACTAGCACCAACAAACGAGGTTGTTCAGGAAATTAATGAAAGATTGCTTGCTTCGTTTCCTGGCGATGAAGTTGAGTATCTGAGTTCTGATAGTATTTGTCAAACTGATCAAGCAAAAAACCAAGCACATGCGAGACTATATTCTCCCGATGTTCTTAATGGTCTCAAAATTTCTGGTCTGCCTAATCATCGATTAGTCCTTAAAGTTGGTGTACCTGTAATGTTGCTTCGTAATATTGATCAACAAAATGGTTTATGCAACGGTACGAGAGTACGGATTACTAAACTTTATAAACGTGTTATAGAGGCTGAGATTATATCCGGCGGAAACATATGGACCAGAACGTTTATTCCACGAATCAGTTTGACACCGTCTGATAAAAGAATTCCTATCAAGTTTCAATGACGACAATTCCCCTTAAATGTATGTTTTGCAATGACTATAAATAAAAGTCAAGGACAGTCTCTATCAAGGGTTGGATTGTATTTGAAATATCCAGTTTTCTCACATGGTCAGCTTTATGTTGCGTTATCAAGAGTTAAAAGCAGAGCCGGTGTGAAGTTGCTTATACTAGACAAAGATGGTAATGTAATGAGTAAAACAACAAATGTAGTCTACAAAGAAGTTTTTTCCGGCATTTGAATAGTTTTCTGTTTTTTATCTTCCAATGTATGTATTTGTACACAACATTCCATTTCAAAGTAAATAATATGGTTTTGATTGAAGCCCGCGTATTACGCGGGCATTAACCTAGTATCATTTATAAACTGATTTAATGATTCATTTATGCAACGTTCTTTCATAGATTTACATACAATTCATTTAATAGTGACTTAAAAAAAAAAAAAAAAAACTAATAGTGTAATCTTTCAACACCATTAATGATTCATTTATGCAACGTTCTTTCATAGCTTTACAATTCATTTAATAGTGTGTAATCTTTCAACACCAAATTAGTTGAGTGTTAAATCATCAATTTCATAACTATTGTAGGATCCGCCACTGGCCGCGCAAAGGTAAATTTTGTGTTTCCATTTCTTTCTTTTTTTCATTCATAAATTTTAGATGATAGATGATATATAACCTAATCAATTTTAGGGCCACCTCAACCTACCGCCACATAAGTTCACATTTCGCGTCTTCATAACATGTGTTGGTGGCAGTGGCGGATTTAGGCACATTTTGTGGTTTTCTTTCTAGGAACCCAGTCAGTTTGGAAAAAAAATAGTGAGAATTAGTGAAAACCTTTTATAATTTGTAAAAAAATTAGTAATAATCTATCAAAAGGAACCCATTAGAAAAAATTTTGGATCCGTCACTGGTTGGTGGGTGTGAAAGATGAAACACCCCATTGCCCATGTGTGATGTGGTGCGCTTTTTTCACATTTCATATATTCTAATGCACACCATAGTGAAAAACTAAAAGATGACACCAACCTTGCATACATACTGTCTAAGGGGGTGTTTGTTTTTTCTGAAAAGCTCTTCTTGTCCTCTTATGTCTACGCCGCGCAGACCACGTGCAGACGTTTGGGTTTGCAGATAGTTTGTTTTCTCGAAGACATTTCATTAAAAAAGCTCTGCGCGTCCTCTTTCTGGTGCAGATGTGGGATCACCTCTTCTAACCTCTTCTTGCTCTCAAACCCAAACATAACAAGAGACCCTAACCTCGTCTCATCCACCCCTCTCCTCCTGCTTCCGCCTCCGCTCCCCACCGTCAACCTCCCCACCACTACCACCCTCCTACCGGCGCCACCCTCCTACTGCCGACAACCCTTCATAGGCGGCTATGTCGTGGTCGGAGGACGAGGAAGACTCGGAAGTTTATTGGGCTTCTGATGTGGTTGTTCGGTGTGAGACTTCCGGTTTGTTTAAAAACGGAACATATCCGAAAACTACAGAGTGTGTGAACCATTTGGTGGTTGCTTTTGGTGTTGGGAGGTGTATTCGATCTGACAACAAAGCAAACACAAATCGGAGAAAATGAGAAGTCAAGAAAAAATGTTTGTGAACAAGTCTTGAAGCGTGTTGTACAAGCTGTAAATGACCTCCTTTTGCTTTTTTACATGTAGATCTGAACATGAATGCTGAAAACGTATGTATGTAGATCTCTGTGTTTCGATCAAATTGCCCATAAAGATGAAGAAGTCAAAGTCAAAGTTTTTGTGTTTGTTCTAGATGTTAATTGTTATAAATTGTTCTGATTAAATGTTTAGTAAATCAATTTCTTTATATTTCAATTTATTTCAGCAGCTTGCAGAAGTTAAAAAACAAACAGTTTCCTTCTTGTAGATTACAGAGGTTTGGTCCACCTCTTCTGCTACAGAGGTCTGCAGATGTGCTCCGCAGACTGCAGACGTTTTACCTCTGAAAAAACAAACAGCACCTAAGTAGCAGCACGTTTTTTTAACCTTTAACCCACCAGAACACAATCTTATACATGAAATAGACAGCTTAAGTGAGCTGGAGTTTTAAACTTTTATACTAACTAATGTATAGGGTCAAGTTATTCTACAAAACCTCTTAATTGTAAGAAGTGTAAGAAGGATTTATAGAGTGACAAGTGTCCAATAACCTAAAATTAAACCCACTACATCACCACCCAAAACCTAAACACCCACCCCCACCCCACCCCACCACCACCCAAAAACCAAAACCCCCCACCCCACCCCCACCCAAAATCTAATCCCTAATGTATAATGATTGCAATGGACATGTGATGGTAGGAGTGATATCGATCTATATAATTATATAAAAACTCGCCATATTTACAGTCACGTCAAATGAGTGTTTTGATATTTACTAAAGCTAATTACCAGACGCTAGGTGTGCATTATCGTGATTTAACATAAAAACTTACAACAATGTAACAGCCACTTTTAGGGGTGGTATAACTTTAATGATTAAGTTAGATTTGTCTTTGGGTGAGGGGGTGCATGCCTAATCCCCCATCCAATTGAATTGTGCCCTGTAATTTACCTATAACTTCTGCATATTACCCAAAAAACACAAGAGGTACATGCCTATTTGAGATTAGGCAAACTAATTTAAAAAAAAAAAAACATATGTGATTGGTTGACCAAGTATGGGCCCCACCGAATTCATTTCCTCTCTCTTCTTCCCCATCGGCAACATCATGCCGAATTGTCCTCTGCATCTTCCCGAAATGAAGTTTGCTGATAATCATCTTCTTTGTGGCGGTGGACAACCGAATCGGCAAAGGGTATGCCAATTACCCTTACCGCGACCACCCCGTTGGGCCTTATAAATGGATCCCACACGAAAAAATCATGCTATCAAATTGCTATAAGGGTATAAGAAGTGGTTAATCACTTGAGAGTGGTAAACTTAAAAATCAACCAATCAGAGTGTGTCACGCCAATCAGTGAAAAATGTTTAAACTATGCTGAAAAGTGTTGGCAATGGTTAGACACTTGCTGAAGTTGTAAATTTTTTTTTGTATTTTTTATTTCTTTTTAATTTAAGATAAAATGGATAAAACATCAAACTTTTATAAATAAAAAAAACATTACTTTAAAATCTATAAGTTTAAAAAACTAAAAATTACAAGGTCATCCATATTTTTTCTTGCCTTCACCTTTGTTTGAGTCTTCTATTTTTTTGAAAAGATTTGAAAGATTGAGTGTGAATTGTAGTGAATATGGAGATTGAGTTTGTTTGGTGAAAATGGAAATGAATTTGTTTAATTTATAAAGTTAAAAATTGAATTTTTTTTATTAATGTCAACGGCTATATAGCTGTTTGAAATCATCTTTCCCGAGCGGCATTTGGTCCCCGATCGACATTAACACCGAGCGGCAAAGGGGGGTAGGCGGTGGTGTTCCCGAGCGGTAAACCCCTTTGCCGCCCCACTCCGTATCCCCTAAATTGTCAATTTATAATATGCAAGTTTTATTTATACATCAATCACTTCCTTCAATATCAAATTGCTTTAAACTGTCAATTAATATGCAAGTTTTATTTAGGAAATTAAGGATAGTTATGGGTATCAAATTTAAAAATGTGGTGACCGATAGGGGGAAGTGGGGAAATATCTGACTCACTATTTGCTCCACAACTTTTGCTATTACTTATGCATGAAATAGAAGTTGGTAGAAAGAACGTTTTGCTTTATGTTAATCAAGGAGAGATCAAATACCAAGTATAATTTGGGTAACAAGGAATAGGGTAGTGATATGTGATAAAATAGAAAAATAAAGGAGAATAATATTTTAGTCAATCTAATCTCATCTTCTCCCTTTCTCTTTTCCTGCATTTTCAAAACCCATCATTTTCAACATTTTTTTCAATTTCTATCTCTATAATCAGTACATCATAGTGCGATTTTTCTTCATCAATCAATGATTTAAACACTCAATCAACGTGTTATTTGACTTTTTTGAGAAAAGTTTAATTTCTTAGAGTTTCTCTTTTTTATATTTTGAAGTAAATCACTCGACTCGACCGTTTACAAGTGTTTCTAGCATTCAAATTTCGTCAATCGTTGAAGAAATCCTAAATAATCGGTTTCGATCTGTGTAAGAAATATTTTGAATTGTGTTTTATGATTTGGGTTTTCGTATTGCGTTTACGATCTGGGTTTTCAAATTAAGCTATTGTGTTTTACAAAAAAAGCACATTTTTTTAGTTCATTCCGATTGAAAAACAACACAATTTTTTTTGTGTTTTTAGTCTATTACGTTTTTGAAAAAAAAACACATTTTTTTATATTTTTAGTCCATTGCGTTTTTGAAAAAAAAAACACATTTTTTTGTGTTTTTTATCCATTGTGTTTTAGAAAAACAGTCATTTCTCTGTATTTTTTGTCCATTGCGTTTTACGCATCTAGGTTTTGGATTTTTTTCAAAAGTACAGCAATAACATACTCGTTTTAAAGACACAATTTTTTTTGTGTTTTTAGTCTATTACGTTTTTGAAAAAAAAAACACATTTTTTTATGTTTTTAGTCCATTGCGTTTTTGAAAAAAAAAAACACATTTTTTTGTGTTTTTTATCCATTGTGTTTTACAAAAACAGTCATTTCTCTGTATTTTTTGTCCATTGCGTTTTACGCATCTGGGTTTTGGATTTTTTTCAAAAGTACAGCAATAACATACTCGTTTTAAAGATAGAAACGCTTGTTTTTATGATGTATTTTTTATAAAAAAAAATAACGTCGTATAAAAGAGTTATGAAGTTTAAAAATGGGGGGGAATCGGAGGAGAGACAAACTATTGTCATGAATGGATTAAGATACCACTAAAAAAACACATGTGCCTCTTTTTTTTCTTCAATTTCCACCCATCTAATCTTAGCCATTTATTTTAAATCTAATGAATACGATGGATTAAGATACCTCTAAACAAACACACGTGCCTCATTACTTTCTTCAATTTCCACCCATCTAACCTTAGTCATTTATTTTAAATCTAATGGATAGGATGGATTAAGATACCCTTAAACAAACACACGTGCCTCATTTCTTTCTTCAATTTCCACCCATCTAACCTTAGTCATTTATTTTAAATCTAATGGATAGGATGGATACACGTTCCCCATTTCTTTCTTCAATTTCCACCCATCTAACCTTAGTCATTTATTTTAAATCTAATGGATAGGATGGATTAAGATACCCCTAAACAAACAACGTGCCTAATTTCTTTCTTCAATTTCCACTCATCTAATTTTAGCCATTTATTTTAAATCGAATGGATAGGATTGATTCCTAGGGCCTGTTTGGCTAAGCTTTTCAAAACTACTTATTTGCTTATTTGCTTTTCAGAAAGCAAATGAGCAAATAAGTAGTTTTGAAAAGCTTAGCCAAACAGCCCCTAATCTTGCAACCAAAACAATCTCCCTACTAAATTCTGACCCATGTTAATTAGTGTATAATAAATTCAATGAACATGGGCGATATAAACAATACAGAACCATTCTTTTTTTAACAGCGCCAATTCTATTAAAAAGGAAATGATGCTTCAAGCACTCTCATAGAACCGGATCGTGAATTTATGACACGATTCGAAAAGTCTAACACCAATCTAACACAACATTTGCAGGCTTGGCTTAGTTTAAAATTAAATGGGCTCCTCAATTTCAGGCTGAATTGTCAAAGCCGTTTAGCTAAACGGGTTGGGTTCGTGTCTAACCCAGCGAGTTGACGATTGACTCGTTTAATCCATGTATATAATATTTTAGTTTATTAAAATTGTGTTTATATGTCTTCAGATTTAAATTGGTTGTGTATTTTATGCTATGATTATAACTTAAAATAGAAATTGACATAAGATTTATAATTAAAATGTAACTAGTGGATTACCCGCGCTATGCAACATGAACTAAATATGGTATCCATTTGGTTCCTTATGGTACCAACACTTCTATAACAACCAAATGGGAAAACGAAAAAAATATAAAGTCGTGATATGCCTATAATAATATCAATATGCGTTCTACATTGATCGAAAACAATAAAAACGAATATCGATACTGGTTTTAATAACACCGATACTGCTAGCGACGTTCTCCTGGTAACAAACTAGTTCGTTTCATTACTAGTACCGTATCGGCAATCAGTATAGTTTACGACACAAAATATACACTATTTTGAACACAATTTATATGATAAAATGTTTGGTTACAACAATTTTTTTATACAAAAGTTGTCTGATATATAACCCCAAAAATAAAGTTGTTTAAACTTAAAAATAAAGTCGTGTTTTACATGTACTTGCATTGTTTGGCTGTCACGATACCGGTACGACATCAACACTCGGTATAACATAAGATAAAAAAAAATACTTTACTTTTTACAGGACCCTAGTTTCAACAAAATTTATGCGAGAACATCGAGAAATAATAAATATAGGAGTGAATTTCAAGGATTGTCTTTTATCTTTATAACCATTTTCAGGCGCTGTTCTTTATGTTTAAAATTGACGAGTTTTGTTCTTTATGTTTTCAAATCATACATGTTTTGTCCTTTAGGTCTAATCCAGTTAGTTTTTTTAGTTAAATTTGGTAATGTGCAAAGAGGCTATTTTTGTCAATTCATATGTGATCTCTTCCATCAATCACCACCTCCAATCCACCTCCATCACAAAAATGACAAAAATGCTCTCATGTGTGATGTAGCGTGTGTTACGAAAATGAAGAACAAAAACATTGATTCTGCGAATACCTGTGTAGTTCTTCCCCAACCCCCAACATTCAACCCAAAGGGTACAGAATTTGAAGTAAAAAATGAGTTAATTCAAAATTCAAGTCTGATCTTTCAAATTACTAGAGGAACATATAAATAGGGACATAAATTCGAAATGGGCCACAAAAAGGCCATGGGCCAAACACAAGCCAAAAAACAAAATGTCTAAAACACTCCAAAAGACATAAAAATGCAAATAACTAATAGAAATAAGCATTTTTTGGCCCGGACGATGACCCAAACCGCCGTAGGCCGTTTGCAGCAAGATGGAGCTAGTTCTCACGTTCGTTTCGGCTGGTCGCACGCCTAAAACGGACCCCTGTAGCCCAAGTTAGAGCCATTTTAGTGAAGCCCCTTTTGTTACATGATCTTGGGCCTCCAAATACAAGATGGCCCGCTCCTCCACACTTGGGCCCGCATCAATGTGCAAAGCACATGACCAAATTTAACTGAAAAACTAACTGGGTTAGGCATAAAGGACAAAACGTGTATAAACATAAATGACAAAACTCGTCAATTTTGAACATAAAGGACAGCGTCTGAAAATGGGTACAAATATAAAGGACAATCCTTGAAATTCACTCTAAATATAGCTACGTATTCAATTTTTCTTAGAAACACTAACGAACACGTTATAAGAGAAAAAGTTGAATAACAATTAAGTATCGTATTTTTCGCTATATCACGAAGACACCTCTCTAGATTTATTAGTAACTAGTGTTTTTCAATGACGCGCGTTGCGCGAATGGCATTGGTGTTTTCGACCGACATCATCCTGCAACTCTTCTTTTAACTGTTTCACTTCTTGCAAAGACTGAACATAGACCACTTAATCACTGTAAAAATTACAGGATTCTTGTTTGGGGCATGGGTTGACACGTGGACTTCGAGCCTCCCCGCTGGTGAGTGACGTGTTGTGTCGGTTAAGAAAAAAAAGCCTAAAGCGTTAGGTAGATTTCGAACAGGGCGAGCTTGTCAAACGGCTTCCGCTCCTTGCCCCGGAACTCGATGTTGACCACAGTCACCCGGTTTTCGTGACTTATATCACCACCCGGGACGCTATCGTAGTAGGCTTTAAAACGGTCGAGCTTCGGTCGTAGCTCGCACCACTTGTGTTGGCACGCGTTTAAATTTTGCCGGTCGTTCCCCACGTTGTGCCAATAGCTAGCGAAAGCTTCCGGCCAGTAACGGGTCTCACCGGGTTGGCGGCCCTTCATCGCGTTGTGCCGGTATCAAGTGTGGGTAGCGGGTTCGAGTAGGTGGAGTGAAGGGTTGGGGTAGCGATGTGGACAGGCGGTGGGGTTGGGGGGTTTTATAGTGACTTGGGTGAATCGTTTGGCTTGGCCAAACTGTTATTTTTTAAAATTTAAACCTAGCCGCTGTGGCCTAGCCAACCAAGCCAATGAGAGCTGACCACGAAGGACCTATCACCAAACGGTTATTTTTTAAAATTTAAACCTAGCCGCTATGGCCTAGCCAACCCATGCAATGAGAGCCGACCACGGAGGACCGCTAGGCATGCCCAACGCCCAGGCTGAAACTCCCGCCCAAGGAGCCACGCCGAAACCCAAACTCACCCGGGGTGGTGACTTGGGCATTTGTACCCAAACCACGGCAGCCAAACAATTATTTTTTAAAATTTAAACCTAGCCAACCAAGCCAATGAGAGCCGGCCACGGAGGACCTACCGCCAAACGGTTATTTTTTTAAAAATTTAAACCTAGCCGCTATGGCCTAGCCAACCCAGGCAATGAGAGCCGGCCACGGAGGACCGCTAGGCATGCCCAACGCCCGGGCTGAAACTCCCGCCCAAGGGGCCACGCCGAAACCCAAACTCACCCGGGGTGGTGACTTGGGCATTTGTACCCAAACCACGGCCCAACCCTCATCACATAATAAATAAAGAATTAAAAAAATGACTGAATGATATACTGTTTATTCAGTTTTGATTTTATCATATATTAATTAATAGCTTATAAAAGTTTGGTTAGCAGGGGCGGATGTAGCATATAGTAAGGGGTGGCGTCCGCTAGGGCTTGGCGTTCCGGCGGTAGTGTAAAATTAGTGTAAATTTTAGAAAAATTTGACGTTTTTTCGATTTCGTTACCGCTTATTTATAAAACGTTACGGCTTGGCGTGAATCCTAGATCCGCCACTGTTGGTTAGCATGTAACTTAAAACTAATATTTAAAAATGGGACTCAAATAATGATTTGTTGTCAAATCAAGTCTTTTTATACAAAGTGTGAAGATACGACGGCAATAACAACTTGTACAGAAACCAGAAGTTTTGCTGAAGGAAGTGTGAAGATATATTGTCAATCTACATCAATAATTGACTTCTACAACGTGGTGCACCAACAATATTTATTTATCCTTTTAATTTCTAAATATCTTGCCAATGTGAAAGTAGCTCACTTGGTAAAGACTTTTGTCTTTTAAGGAGAGGTCTTGAGTTTAATCCCAAGCAAAGAGTAGATTAAGATTTATTTGTTGTAATTTAG
Organism: Helianthus tuberosus; assembly: GCA_030545235.1. Taxonomy (NCBI): domain Eukaryota; kingdom Viridiplantae; phylum Streptophyta; class Magnoliopsida; order Asterales; family Asteraceae; genus Helianthus; species Helianthus tuberosus. Next base: position 21,877 of record JARYGA010044528.1, read on the forward strand.
AAGTGTATAAGGTCTTGGTCAAAAATTAATGAAGCAACTTTATGATCAAATCAATTTATGAGGTAGTGTGCTTTTCGGGTAACAATGATAATCTGGTGAAATAATAATGTAAGTGTTGAAGATTATGCAAGACAATACACATGATGTTTATAAGGAAAGCCCTTGATCAGTTGTGATCCGCCATAAAACCTCGAGAGCCAACTAATCGTCATAAAATACCTTTCTTTGTTATCTTACCCTTTTCACCTCTTGCAAAGGAAACATATCCTCCATTAAAGAATTAAATAACACGCAATTGGGGTATGTCTACTGCCATGTGACCGGAACAACCACTTTCAATGTACCAAAGTCTAATAATATTCCTCCATAGTTGTTCCTGCACGTGTTGCGAGATTAGTTAGATTTTGGAACCCAGCCCATAGTAGTCCTGGGATTCCCAATTCATTAGTATACGTCACTTGCTACAAAACCATATCTTGATTATTTTCAAAAAATAGATGATGGAGATGATTGAGCAATTTGTGGTTCAGGTTTCCATTCTTGTTTCAATTTTACAAATGTTCTTTTGGGTTTTTTCAAAAACTTTTGGTTTTTCTTTTGGTGGAAACCGTTTTGGCTGATTAAACTCATTGTTTTTCTGTTTATTTTGATTCCACTTGGCATCAGAAGGCATAACCTTTGGATTCATACTTTTCATTGTCTTAGGCGAATTCACCTTCATTGACTTGGAGTGATACTTATCCCTAGGCGTAGCCCTTTGATTTTGTGCATAATAGGCCACATAGATACGATGAACAAAATTTCTAGCAATATGATCAGCTACACCACAGTTGTAACATGTTTCCTTCTTAAGTTAAAAGCAGCTTGAGGGATTTTGGTGTTTGTTGATCTTTAAGATTTGGTGAGTGAGTTTGTCGTGTATAAGCATACTTCATACGCCATCGTCTTTAATCAGCATGCTTCGTCTCTCGTTGTTGATATTGTTTAACATAGTTAGTACATGAGTAAGAACATGTTTTGTTTGTTGTTTTTGAAGTTTCAACATGTTTCTTGAAAGTATACTTAGGTGCAACATACTTGTCAGTTTTACCATTTCGCAATGGTTTAACAAAAGACTTTTCCATTTTCATACAAGCATTATTTTTCAAACAAACATCACTTTTCAAAGTTGTATTTTCATAAACTAATGTCAGAACATGAAGTCACAAGCAAATAAAGGCTCTGAAAAATAGAGCCCAAACCAGCAAAGTAAAAATTTAAACAAGTATCTGAAACGGAAACAAAAATTGTTTTTAGTTTTAATTCAGAATATGCATTAAAATTGTTAAGTTTGTTATCCTCTAAGTCCCAATCCTCAAAGGTCACTTTTTCTGCACGAGAAGTAGAAGCATTAGAATCATTCACACATTAAAAATTTGAATTAATTTCTTTTATAGTCCCCCTCTCCATAGTTTTTCTACTTCTGCACGTTTCCCAAACCTAGAATAATCCAAGTCTGCCTCATCTTCTTCAGAAGGAGGCATGAGTGTATAATTATCAATGAATGATGGAGGAACTTTTATATACCCATCCGTGGTTTCTTACTTCCTTTGATTTGTATATCAACAATATTTTTTGCTAGTGTACTTGACACCTCAAATTTATTAGATGTAAATCTAGCGGTTTCAAACTTAGCCTTAGATTGTTCTAGTTCATTAGACAGTTCTTCTATTCTTTCTTTAGCATCACGATACATAAGTTGTTTGACTAAGATCATTGTGTAACTTGGTTATATCTATTTTCTGAGCTTCCACCTTTTCTTTTAGAACTTTGTTATTTTTAGAAACGGTAATTTGATGCTTTAAGATCTTCAAATTCCTAATTAAATCTGTGTTATGTAAGTGGAGTCTTGAGTACTTACCTCAGTACAAGAACGTGGAGTATCATTCATCTCTGCCATGAAGGCGTGACCAATTGATCTTCAGTAGGTGGAGTCTCAAGCACTTTTGCCTTGAATGCATTCATTTAATAGATCTTTAGAGCATCCAGTTAATCACTATAGCCACTTGTCTGCTACGCAACCAATGCCTTGTTCCTTTCAACTCCAACAGCAGAAGATTCCATAACATTTGAACTAGTATGAGCAATAGCAACATTCATATGAGCTTGATCATTTCTTCTGTCACACCCCAACCAATGGCGGAAACATCGAGGCGTGACACTAAGCGTTCAGATTGCTCAAGAGATTCCATAACACTATTTGTTTCAATATAGATTAATCAAAATTTCATAAAAAGATACTAATATGTCATACAAACCAAATACGATCAAGATTGTATCAAAACATCTTAACAACTCAAACATTGATCAAGACATTGTTTATTTAATGTGGGTATCTAGAGTCACCCTAGCTTGTTTTCTTCAACATCCAAACCTAACAACCTGCAACATGTATTAAAATACAATCAACAATAATGTTGGCGAGCATACAAGTTTGAATACATAACATAATAGTTTCAAGTTTAAAAGCTCATATCCAACATGAACAACATATAAATAGTTTCAGCCATGCTAGCTCACGCAGTCCAAGTGATAGCCCTAGTTTACCAACGCGTTAACGTGCCTATCCCAAGAGAATAGCAGGAGGTTAAATGATCCTAACAATACCCCAAGAGACTAGCGGGGAGGTGCATTACCCCTATAGCGCTACTATTGTTAAGGCGGAACTACACACAGGGATTAAACGTTCACATAGCATAAAATAGTCTCAAGTGTCAATAGTTTCATGTTTCATGTTTAATCACGGATAGAGTATGTTTCGAATAAGTTTCAAGTGTCAAGTGTTTTGATATCGAATACATGTTGCATCCCAAAAGTGTTTAAAGCAAAAAGGGATCGAGTATACTCACTGTGGGTGCTTAGAACCAAACACTGTTTAGTTGGATCGAAGGGAGCGCTGGATCAGCCTGAGTATAGAGCGGTAGCATCAGCGTTGAAGAACGTGTAAACTGAGTGTCGAATGTGAGTCGAACGAATGGGGATAACCAATCCGGACAGATAGGGATAACCCATTCGGACGGATGGTCATCCGGACGGATGACCATTCGAACGGTTGATCATTCGAATGAGTGAGTATGTTTGTAAATTATTTCAAAACTTTTGAAGTTTTCGTTGTAGTATTTAAGTAGGTCATCCGGTCGGATGGCCATTCGATCGGATAGCTATTCGATCAGGAGTTTGGTAGTTTGAAGTTTCAGTCAAATTGTTTTGAACAAGTGATAGTTCAAAAGACAAGCCACCTGGTCGAATGGTCATTTGATCAGATGGACATCCGATCGGATGGCCACTCGAGTGGGCAACCTGTTGTTCGAAAATCTCATAAAGTTTTCTAAGTTCCAAAAGGTTTGAGTTTTAACGGAGACGGCGTGACAACGTATCAGACAACGGAAACCATACAAAGTCCAGCTTATTCGACCGAATGGGAATCACCCCATTCGATCAGACTAACTGTCCTTGTTGGAGCTTCATGCTTAACCCGTGAATCGGTCATCCCTCCGGTGAAAATCCATTTTTAGACTGATTCTCAGCTAGAGAATGAGGAGAGAGCCTGAACGAGTCTAGATTCCATCGGTTTTAAGTGAAAAGTGAGGAAAAGCTTGAAGTAAAGTCGGAATCAGTTAAAATTAGTTAGAATCTTGTTGAGATTAGTGTTAAAATGTGGAAATCCTTTAGATCTGAGCCAAGTCTTGGTGAGATGACGTCACACAACCTAGTGCCTAAGCAACTGAGGTGATGTCACCTTCAAGTAGCCTAAATCAGGTGATTTCAAGGTGTAAAACAGTGATTTTGGTGGAGAAGATGATGAAAAAGTGTGTAGTGATGATGAAAGTACAGGATTTAAGGAGAAAATACTTACAAAATGGCCTTTAATTGAGCGAAAAGTGTCTGAAAATGAATTGGGAGTGAGTTGGGTTGAGTGGAGCTGTCACATCAGTGAACAGTGGTGTGTTCGGCTATTTATAGTGTGAGAGGAGAGACTTAAAGTGGTGGAAGTGCGCGAGCGATCGGATGGTCTTTCGATCGAACGACCATCCGGTCGGATGGTCATCCGATCGGATGTCCATTCGGACAGCTAATCTTCGTTTGCTAGTTCTCCGTCTTTGGTTCGATTCACGAGCGAGTTTAAGCATTGCGTTGCGTATCATTGTGAAAATTTATTGTTTTATAGTATTCGAGTATAAGATTTGTAAAATCAAGAATAGACTTGTGTTTTGAGTATAGTTTAAACAAGTTTCTCGTTCCATATAGTTTAAACAAGTTTCTCGTTCCATATAGTTTAAACAAGTTTCTGGTTCCATATAGTTTAAACAAGTTTCTCGTTCCATATAGTTTAAACAAGTTTCTCGTTCCATAGTATCAAGCATAATAAAGAGTCAAGACTCACTTCGTTCAAGAGTCAAGATTTACATCGTTCAAAGGGTCAAGATTCATATTGTTCCAATGTTTATAGAGTATCATATAGAGTAAAGGTTCACTTCGTTCAAATATAGAGTGTCACATAGAGTAAGGATTCACATAGTTTAACAAAGTTTAGATTCAAATAGTATCATTTCTCATTATTGGTTAACATACGAGAAGGCTTGCTATTTATAGGTTAACATCAAAACGCGGGGCGTTACATTCTCCCTTGCTTTAGGAGATTTCATCCCCGAAATCAGAGAGGAAGACTGGGCAAAAAGCTGTGGATACTTAGTTTTCATTTCACTTTCGAGTTCCCAATGAATTTGGCTCCACGCTTTCTTTCCCATCGAAATTTTGCTGCGCCTTAGCCGCTTGGTACCTCGATCCATGATTTCGACCGGTTTCTTCACAAAATGAAGAGTTTCGTTTATTTGCAAGTCTTTGATGGGAACTTGAAGTTCCTCATCAGCTAAGCACTTCCTAAGATTAGAAACATGGAATGTCGGGTGCACGTTGCTAAGCTCTTGAGGCAAACCGAGTCAGTAAGCCACCTTGCCAATCCTTTCGAGTATCTTGAAAGGACCCACATAGCAAGGGACAAGCTTTCGCTTTTTACCAAAACGTATCACTCCTTTCCAGGGAGATACCTTGAGTAGAACGTGGTTTCCAACATTAAATTCCAGAGGCTTACGCCTTTTGTCAGCATAGCTCTTTTGTCTGCTCCTAGCCTTGATCAAGTTATCACGGATTTGAAGAATCTTATCCGTCGTCTCTTGAATGATCTCAGGGCCGGTAAGTTGCTTGTCACCAACCTCATGCCAACTGAGAGGAGATCGGCACTTGCGACCATACAAAGCTTTGAAAGGAGCCATCTGAATACTGGAATGTTGTACGAGAATTCGATCAATGGTAAATGTACATCCCAATTACCACCAAGGTCGATGACACAAGAACGGAGCATATCCTCTAGGGTTTGAATAGTGCGTTCAGTCTGTCCATCCGTTTGAGGATGAAAGGATGTGCTAAGGTTTAGATGAGAACCCATAGCGGACTAAAAAGTTTGCCAAAGAAGTGAAGTGAAACAACCATCGCGGTCAGAGATAATGTTAATGGGTATACCATGACGACATATGATTTCATCCGTATAAACTCGAGCAAGTTTCTCCACTTTGAAATCTTCGCGAATAGGGAGAAAGTGAGCGGATTTGGTTAAACGGTCAATGATTACCCATATACTATCATGACCAGAAGGTGTACGTGGAAGTTTAGTTATGAAGTCCATAGCAATGCTATCCCACTTCCAAACAGGGATTTTGGGTTGTTCAAGAAGACCTAAAGGACGTTGATGTTCGGCTTTGACATTTGAGTACGTGAGACATTTCAAGACGTACGCAGCGATTTCCATCTTCATACCAGGCCACCAATAGGACGTACGCAAGTCATGGTACATTTTATCAGCACCAGGATGAATAGAGTATCGGGATTTGTGAGCCTCATTCATAATGAGCTCACAGAGATTGTCGCGATCTGGCACCCAGATGCGATTGAGATACTATTGAAGTCCATCAGACTTCGTTTCAAGTTGGTTGATAGAGGCACCTCATATTCCAACGATTAGACTACCTTCGTTGGCTGACGAGTATTGAGCTTCACGGATACAGGCATGAAGATCGCTAGTGATCTGAAAACAACGGATGTTGCTAAGATGAGTCTTACGACTAAGTGCATCCGCCACGGCATTCGCTTTGCCAGGATGGTAGCGAATCTCACAGTCATAGTCGTTAAGCAGCTCCACCCATCGTCGCTGATGCATATTCAGCTCCTTTTGGTTAAAGATGTGCTTTAGGCTCTTATGGTCAGTGAAAACCACACACTTAGTACCATATTGGTAGTGTTGCCAAATCTTTAACGCAAAAACAACTGCGCCAAGCTCTAAATCGTGGGTAGTATAGTTTTTCTCATGTATTTTGAGCTGTCGGGAGGCATAAGCGATGACCTTGTCTCGCTGCATAAGCACACAGCCAATTCCTTAGTTTGAGGCATCGCAATATACCACAAAATCATCATTCCTATCAGGAAGAGCAAGTACATGAGCGTTACAAAGTAGGTTTTTAAGCGTTTGAAAAGATTCCTCTTGCTCAGGACCCCAAGCAAAAGGTTTCTCTTTCTGAGTTAACGACGTGAGAGGAACAACGATCTTTGAAAAGTCTGAGATGAATCGACGGTAATAACCCGCCAATCCCAAGAAGGAACGAATCTCAGATGCAGATTTAGGTGTACTCCAATTCTTTACTGCTTTGATTTTGGAAGGATCAACATGAATTCCTTGTTTGCTAATAACGTGCCTGAGAAATTGTACTTCATTAATCCAAAATTCGCACTTAGAAAACTTTGCGTATAAGCGTTCACCACCTAAAAGTTCTAACATAAGGAGTAAATGTCGTGCATGATCAGCTTGGTTCTTTGAATAAATAAGAATATCATCAATAAAGATTATAACAAAACGATCCAAATAAGGTTTACAAACACGATTCATAAGGTCCATGAACACGGAGGGTGCATTGGTCAAACCAAAAAGCATAACCACGAACTCGTAGTGCCCATAACGAGTGCGAAATGCGGTTTTGGGGATATCTTCATCGAGAACACGAAGCTGATGATAACCATATCGAAGGTCGATTTTAGAGAAACAACTGGCGCCTTGTAGTTGGTCAAATAGATCATCGATACGAGGAAGAGGATAACGATTCTTGACGGTGAGTTTTTTAAGTTCACGGTAGTCGATACACATGCGAAATGAACCATCTTTCTTCTTGACGAATAGCATGGGAGCACCCCTAGGTGAGGTACTTGGGCGTATAAAACCTTTGTCGAGTAGTTCCTGTAGTTGACTAGATAATTCTTGCATCTCAGAGGGTGCAAGTCGGTAAGGAGCCTTGGCAACAGGAGTTGAACCAGGTATGAGATAGATACGAAATCTACAGATCGAGGTGGAGAGAGACCAGGAAGATCTTCAGGAAAGACGTCAGGGAAATCACACACTACCGGAACATCACTTACGCTCTTTCCTTTCCCCTTTTGTTCCACTATGTGGGCCAAAAAGGCAAAGTCCGGTTTGCGTAAGCATTTGTTCGCTTGAGTGCATGACATAAGTCTTAGTCCCTTAGAAGGTCGGTCTCCATAGATGCGTAAAGTTCCTCCAGACGGGAGAGGTAGACGAACGTACTTCTCATGGCAAGCGATTTTAGCATGGTTCTTACGCAACCAATCCATGTCGATTATGATATCGAAGCTACCCAATTCCATGGGTATGAGATCAATTATGAAAACGTGATCGTTAAGAGTCAGGGAGCAAACACGGAGAATAGAATTAACTAGAATAGACTTGCCATCGGCAATCTCAACAGAGAATGACTTAGGTAGCTTAGAGCGTGCACAGTTTAACAAGGATTCGAATTCAATGGACACAAAGCTTTTTTCTGCACCAGTATCAAATAGGATTGAAGCGTAGAGATTATTAATGAGAAATGTACCATTAACGACGTCATTTTCGTTACACGCCTGATTCGCATTGATGTTGAACGCTCGTCCACGAGCGGCTTGCTGTTGCTCCAGATTCAGCTGGGGACATTGGGGACGGAGATGATTGGTGTCACCACACTTGTAGCAGGCACGTGGCGGTTTAGCGTTTGGTTGAGCAACTTGGACTTGTGGAGTTATAGCAGGAACAATAGCATTGCAGCCAGAGTTTCGAGACTTTTGTTTCTTACCCCGGCCACCACTGGGGTGCTGGGTAATCTGATTAGCTGGCTTAGAGGGAGCAGTGTTGGTGCATGCGTCTGTCGACTTCGTCTTGTATCGAGTCTTGTATGTTTGTAAACAGATCAGGGCACATTATTCGAGAAAAATGTCAAATATAGGGTGAGAGACAGTTTCAAACGGAATTAGATTTCGTAATTCCGCTTGAAATCACATCGAGTCATTTCAAACGAAATTAGTAATTTCGCTTGAAATGTGATTCCGTTTGAACCAATTCAAGCGGAATTAGCAGCCTATAAATAGTGGTGTCTTGATTTCATTTGTAACTTTCCGGTCACTGAGTCGAAGTGCTGCCGAAGTGTCTACTCACTGTATTTCTTTGTCAAATCAATCTACAGACAGTTTAAAGTGATATTCTTGCTGAATTGAACTCGATACGTCTGTTTCCGCCTTTCGTATTAAGAAAAACTCTTCTGATTGACTCGTTCGGGTCTGAAAACGATCCTACAAGTGGTATCAGAGCTCAGGAGGAAGAGTTCTTACCAATTAAGCTGCAATTTCTGATTTCTACACCTTCTTTTTCAAAATTAACAACTTTTCATGGTTAAAATTGGCTAAATTTCACACATTATGTGCGCAATTGTGTTTTAATGAATCATTGAAAGAATTGGACCTTTATTCGATCTAAAATCGGTAAAATCTGTAATTTCGCTTGAAAACAGCTCAAGTATGATGACATCATCATAATTTCGCTTGAAACCAGTAATTCCGTTTGAGTGATTTCGCTTCAGTTAGCAATTCCGTTTGAAAATTTCAAACGAGATTAGGTGATTTCGTTTCAAAGTGGTATTTCGCTTGAAGTTGTCTTGTTGTTGATTCCGTTTGAAAGGGTTGTTAGTTCAAACGAAATCAGGTAATTCCGTGTGAAGAGATATTCCGTTTGAACAAGTAATTTCGTTTGAAACAGTCTGTTTGTGATTTCTTGAAAACTGAAACATGGAAGAGGAATTTTATAACGCCTTTGCTACTACCCCGACTACTCCGGCTAGTGTTACTCAGAACTTGACCATGGAAAATGAAACGTGCACTATGCAAAAACCGCCAAAGCTCATGAACATTGAGGAGTATAAAGGATTGGAAGAACGGTTTGAAAATTGGGTACAAGCAAATTATTTGGATGCTTGGGAGTGTGTTGAAACAAAATATGTTAGACCGACAAATGATGAGGAAGAGGAGATTGCTATTAAAGATTTAAGTGTTGATGATAGAAAGAAATACAAAAATGAAAAGATGATGATTAGTCTATTGCATCAAGCTGTGAAGGAAGATATCTTGGTTTTACTGCAACACACTGGAAGTGCATATTCTATTTGGAGAGCTTTAAAATCAAAGTTTGTTTGTAGTAAAGAAATGATCAAGAACAAAAAATCACTTTTGAAGAAAGAGTTTGATCTATTTCATGGTTTAAGAACTGAGAGCACCAAGCAGATCATCGAAAGATATTGCAATCTGTTAGTCCAAATGAAGAGAGTGAGCATTAACAAAGATAATGAAGAGTTGGTAGAAAAGTTGGTTGATGCGTTGCCACATGAAACTTGGGGCACGTATTTGATGATGTTGAGAAATAAGAAAGATTTTAGCAAGTTGACACTGAACAAATCCATTGAAAAGCAAAGAAATATTTCAAGAATGAAAGATTTTGATGGTGAACAAGATATCAGTCTGTATTACAAAGGAGGTATCAGTGAGAAGACCAACATGTCACCGAAAGTTGAAACTGCATTCAATGTTAAGAGTTCATCTGGAGGATCTTCTAAAGGATCAAATAGCAAAACAAGTTTTTCTTCATATCCATCATTTGATCCAAATCTGTCTACAATAAAGAATGGCAAGAGGTAACAATGCAACATTGTTTTAAACCTTGAAAATGATAAGAATTTCTCAGAAGAGGTGGCAAAAATTCATATGTCTTTGTTGGGAACTGTGCTGGAATCATATGGAAGTCTAGTAGCAGGAAAGATCGGGAATCCAATGTTGACAAAAGAGGATTACGATCAGATTGATACTGAGGAGATGGAATTGATGGATATAAAGTGGTGTTTAGCGAGTGTGTTGAGGAGAGCAGAAAAGTTTAAACAAATTACGGGAAGAGATGATTTCCGTGATGCAAATGTTTCTACTTTAGGATTTGATAAATCTAAAGTTACTTGTTTTCGTTGCGGGAAAAAGGACACTTCAAGAGGGAGTGCACAAATCGCAAATCTCAAAATCCATTCAACAAATCTTTTGTTGCTCGAATTGAAGAAGATAGTGATGATGATAATGATTATTATGCAAAACGAATGCAGAAACACTTGAAAATGATGGAAGAAAGTGATAGTGATGACGATAAAGTTAAAAAGAAAAAGAAGAAAGTTAAAACACCTGTCAACAGTGACGATGAGGAAGTTCCAGTAATAAGGAAAACAGTAAAAAATATTCCAGTTTTCAAAGTTAATGCTGAAGCCGATGCACAAAAGATTCCAGTGAAATGTGAAAACTGTGAAGCAGTGAAGAAGCAAAACAGTACATTCATTCATAACTTGAACAAATTGAAAGAATTTTATGATATTTTGAACAAAGCAATGAATCAGTACAATCTGTCAAGCAGTGAACAAGCAACAGCAATGAAGACACTTCAAGGAGCCTTCATGACAAAGCAGAAAAGTGTTAACAATTACATTGAAAAATGTGCTGTGGTTGAATAGAAACTGGAAACACAAAGAATTGAAACTAAAAGAATTAATAGATTGTTAAAAAGTTACTCATGTACTTCTTATGTTATTGACAGGGTTTATCCAACAGTAGAAGGCATGAAGGCATTTGATGAAGAGGAAGTATCTGAAGACAAGAGCTCTGACAAAAAGAAGGATACTGAAGTTAAGATTTCTGGTAAGAAACAAAGTGCCAGTTACAACAAGTGTCCACCCCCGCTTGAAAATGGATATTCTCCACGAAATCCAAATTCAGAAAGAGTAAAAAAGGCAACCAATTTACAGTGGGAGTCTGAGTCTTCAGAAAATTTGCCAGACAACATTGATGTTACTTTCACATCGTCTGACACTGATCATGAGTCTGGATTAATAAAGAAAGTGGTCGATCAGGTGTTGGATAATGATGTAACGGAGGAGTCCAAATCAGAGTCAAAGTCTGATTCCAACCAGTCAAAATCAAAAGTCAAACAGGACAAACGGGTTTATGATAAAGAATTTTTGTTATCAAAATCTAATTTGAATGACGAATCAATCAAAGTGGTATATACTTTGAAGGATTCTGACAAATTATATTCTGATGAAGAATTTCCAATAAGAGGTGTTAAACCTGACATGATCAAAAAGGTTTTCAAATTAACATAAATTAATATTTCTGAAATAAAAGATGTAAATCTTTCTGAAAAATCTAAACCTTACACCTCAAGAGTTCAACAACGTTTAAACAAGAAAAAGGGTTACAGTTCTGGTTCTGGTGTTCAAAAGAAACCAAACCATATCGGTAATTTCAAAAGAAAAGGACTTGGTTTTATTCCACCAAAAAAATTTAAAAATGAGAAAACTTATAAACCAAAAACTGTGTTTGTTTCAGGAACATCTACTGAAGAGGAAAATGAGCAGTTGTTCAGAAATCAATCGAACAAAGAATTCCTTGCTAAGAAGCAAGAGGAAATGAAGAAGGAAATTACTCAAAGGAAAGAAACGAGAACCTGTTTTCAATGCAAAACATTTGGCCATATTGCTAGGAATTGTCCAAAGGCAATCCAAACAAAACAGGGAGTCTCTGAAAAACTGAAAAATAAGATGGTTGAGAATGAACCACCAACCAAATCTTTTACAATGTTCAAAAAATCAAAGTTTGAGGTTGGTGAATGTTCAAGCAGGTTTTACAAGAGAAAAGCAAATCTTAACAACCACAAGTGGGTTGTTAAGAAATCTGATGGTAGTTCTAGCAATGATTCTGATTCGTCAAAATCAGAGGAGCTTTCTTCAGGCGATGAATCTGATTCCACAAAGTCAGAGGAGCCACATGATGAGTTGAAATTGGAAACATCAGTACCTCCAATGGATGATGTCAATTTTCCACCATTGAGGGCTGAGAATTTTAAACAAAAAATTGGCAAAGTTGAAATTTCAAATCAATTTTTCTCAGAAAAGAAAGAATTTGATATTGAAAAAGCTTTTAACCCCAAAGTGAAACATATTTTTGGAAAAATGGTTGATGGTAAAGTCAAAGGGGTGAAAGAATTTTATGAGAAGAAATTGAAGAAACCAGGTAAAACTGTGACATCCCAGATTTGTGATTGGGATGGAACATATTATGATGAGTAAAAAGTATGACTTGCCGGAGCTTCCAGGTTGGTAAGTGTGGGGCAGGTATCGGCATCTTTCTTGAGAAATTCACGAAAGTGATTTCGTCTTACAAGTGGTTATTGGTTTGTTACTTTCAAGTGGTAAATCAGGGACATTAAGTTGTATCTGATTTTCTACAAGTGGTGATGTTAATTGATCTTTAAACTGTTAAATTTTTCAAGAGTTTGTGAAAACAATGTGATGAAACCCCTAACCTACAAGTGGTTTTATGAATCAACAAAACTTATTTTCCGGAAAAACCATTTGATTAAAACAAACTTAAGTGTTTTGAGATCACAATGGGAAAATAGTTTGTTGTCAGGGGGAGTTCTGATTGTTTATGCCAAGTGGATGGCGATTTGAAGTGATTTGATATCAATTGTCATTTTACTTGTACAGTTTGTTTTCAAATTTCTTTAAATGATTTTGCATTTTAGGGGGAGTAATAATTTCAGAAAATCAAAAAACATTTGAAAATTTGAAAAAGTCAAAAACATGATAAAATCAAAAATGAATTTTGTTGTAAAAAGAGGAAATGATAGTACATCAGCGGACATTCACGACATGCTAAAGAATTGGAAATTTAAAATGTGATAAACGGTCTCACTGATGATGTGCCAGTAGGTTTTTACACATTTAGTATATTGTGACGAGATATAAACTTAACTTTCAAACTTACTTATATTGTGGCGAACATCTCTCGGATATATGGGTAACCCCCGAAATCTTGTTTGAAAGGTCCCTCTTTCTGAGATACTAGGTCTTTATACTCAGTGATATCTGGGGTATTATCCCAGGACTTTTGATTTTGCGGAAACAATGGCCAAGTCCCCGTATAATACTTTCTGCTTGCTTGAAAAATAGCATCACCCTCAGCATAAAAAATGATGAAACATTGAAAAATGCTAATCATGTGCTGTTGAAGAAAAGATTCTCTAAAGGGAACACACCAAAAGTCGAAGCCGTCATCTCTCTGCTGAACGGAAGTTCTGACCTGAGCTCTCACGGCCCTCACAATTTAATCCTTTACAGATATCATCTGTGGTATACTCACCTGTAAGACTGAATATTGGGATCTGGATACGGGAGTATATTCTGAGGTGGGACACACGAATAAGTTTAAGTGATTAAAACATTAATCTCGTATCTTGAAACAGTTGAACTTTGTGTGAAAATTTAAGTGGATCAGAATACTGACAATCTAAGTGAATCGTTTAGAACTTAAAATGTTTAAAGCTTAATGGTGTTGGTGATTTGTCTCATAGACTGATATGATCCTCTTACACAAAGTCACAAAAACATTGTTTGTATATATTTCTTGATTGCATTTCATTTCACGTTAAAAATCCAAAAAGATTTTAGTGTGTTTTAGTATAAATTTTTGAAAAATACAAAAAGATTTTCGACAACTGATGTTGAAGAGCTAATTTTCAAAATTCCAAGTGCTAAACATGATGCTAATCAGTAAAGGGGAGGGGAGTTTGTTTGAAATGTAAAAGTGTTTGAAAAGAAAAATGTTTTTCATATAAGTGGTTCATCAGAGATTAACAATGTAAAATTTTTTAAATATCTTATCCACAAGTGGTCATCAGAAAATGTTTTAAATGTTAAAATTGTGAAATTTATTGTGAGGTAGAGTTTGTGCAGGTAGGCCAGGTTGCTATCCTGGAACTGATAATGCTGATGAACTTAAGGAATCAAGAGATCTGATCAATAGATTGTAAGAGCCAGTTACAGATCTTGGGATGATAGAGAGATTAGAGCCAGAGTGTGATTCTGGAATTGAAGATTAGATCAACATCCGAGGGGGAGATAAGTTAAATAAAGAGAAGAGAGAGATAGAGATTACTTACATTGTTAGATACTTCGGAAGAGGTCTAGAGGACTGATAGAGACTGAAGATGCGAAGACTCGACACTGAAGACTCGTCAACATTCGAGGGGGAGTCTGTTGGTGCATGCGTTTGTCGACTTCGTCTTGTATCGAGTCTTGTATGTTTGTAAACAGATCAGGGCACATTATTCGAGAAAAATGTCAAATATAGGGTGAGAGACAGTTTCAAACGGAATTAGATTTCGTAATTCCGCTTGAAATCACATCGAGTCATTTCAAACGAAATTAGTAATTCAAGCGGAATTAGCAGCCTATAAATAGTGGTGTCTTGATTTCATTTGTAACTTTCCGGTCACTGAGTCGAAGTGCTGCCGAAGTGTCTACTCACTGTATTTCTTTGTCAAATCAATCTAAAGACAGTTTAAAGTGATATTCTTGCTGAATTGAACTCGATACGTCTGTTTCCGCCTTTCGTATTGAGAAAAACTCTTCTGATTGACTAGTTCAGGTCTGAAAACGATCCTACAAGCAGGAGACTTGTTGAACTGTTTATCACGATCTCAGTTGTTGTTCAAACTGGCAGCTAGACGGTAAACTACTTCAATGTTGGTTAGCTGCGCTGCTTCAATGGAGTCGCGCATAGCCACAGGTAAACCACGAATGTACTTCATGATCATTTGCCTAGGAATAGACACCAGATAAGGCACAATGATGCTGAGTTGTTTGAAATGGGTAGTATATGCCAGATTGTCATCATCCACTTGTTTCAGAAGCCAGAATTCGTCCTCGAGTTTCTGCTGCTCATGAGGAGGGCAAAATCCGAGCATCATCAGTTCTCTAACCTCAGCCCATGGTAAAGCATAGGCTTCATCATTGGATTGAATATTCCTCTCCTTCGTCCACCATTCTAGAGCTCTTCCCTGAAACACACCAGTAGCACTCCTAGTCTTTAGATTCTCAGGGCATTCACTGTTGATAAAGGTAACCTCGATGCTGTCGAACCACTCCAGCATAGCAATCACTCCATCACTGCCCGTGAAAGGCTTAGGATTGCAGGAGACAAAGTATTTGTAGTTGAAGCTCACAGGCTTTGGTTGAGTTTCTTTCGAGTCCGCAGAAAAAGGAGGAGCGTTCGAACCCTGGATTACAATGACAATCTTGGGCACAATTCGTGCGATCTGATCGGCCATAAAAGACATCATCTTTTTCTGAGAGTTGGCCTTAGACTTCTTGTGAGAATTGAGGTGTCAACTACAAGACATCTAAAGATCCAAAACAAGGATCAGGTGAGACTCGATCATAATGTTTAAGTTGATTAGTTTCTCAGAGTATATCATGTAGCATATAAATGTTTCAAATTTTTTTCACATGTTTCAGATAGTTTCCCATAGCATATCAAGTTTCCACATTGTTTCACATAGAGTAGCGAAAGCATCATAAATTTAGTTTGTTCACGAGAGATTATTATTGTTTTAGATTGCGAAGACACGTTTGTGGTGTGTAACATTCTTGAAATGAACAAAGGATCAAGTATAAAACTACATGTAAATCGAGATAACATGAAAGAGAGGCTTATAAAATATCGGATTGTTTTGGGTAGAGAAACGTTAACTAACCAAAGTAAATTGAACCCTTTCGAGTTAAGGCAACGTGCTTTGGCCTGCTAGACAAATACATTCATCGATGTTAGGCCTATGATATTTGTCCTTTCGGTTACTACACGTCTATAATTGATTAGGAAAATTCAAGACTTTGGATAGACTGAAATTCAAAGAGTGGGTCTAGTCATCAAGATGCGAGTTTCACCTCTAACTTGATAACATCGTACCCTAATATAGCTGATACTTATTCAAAGATAAGACCACTAGAATATGAGATGGAAATTTCTTTCAAGGTTTGGATATCCCTCCTAGCTTGAGGGTAAATTTCGTGCAAACTACAAAGTATACCTGAGTGAAAGTCGTCATCTAGGTGGGAATCACCCCTGTTTTGATGAGTCATTTCAATTGTGTTACAAGAATGTCTTCAAACGTCCAAGTGTGTATTGTGTTAGCCTTAGGAAAGGCATGTAAGTTTAACAAAGAAGTATTGCTAGGAAGCATGTAAGGTAGAATGCAATAGTTTTAAACAACAGATAAGAGTCAAAGTTCCTAGAACTATAGAGTAGGAAAAACATTCATACTTTTCCCTAATTCCCTATAGTTATTGCTCTGATAGGAATCTGTCACACCCCAACCGATGGCGGAAACATCGGGGCGTGGCACTAAGTGTTCAGATTGCTCAAGAGATTTCATAACACTATTTGTTTCAATATAGATTAATCAAAATATTATAAAAAGATACTAATATGTCATACAAACCAAATACGATCAAGATTGTATCAAAACATCTTAACAACTCAAACATCGATCAAGACATTGTTTATTTAATGTGGGTATCTAGAGTCACCCTAGCTTATTTTCTTCAGCATCTAAACCTAACAACTTGCAACATGTATTAAAATACAATCAACAATAATGTTGGCGAGCATACAAGTTTGAATACATAGCATAATAGTTTCAAGTTTAAAAGCTCATATCCAACATGAACAACATATAAATAGTTTCAGCCATGCTAGCTCACGCAGTCCAAGTGATAGCCCTAGTTTACCAACGTGTTAACGTGCCTATCCCAAGAGAATAGCGGGAGGTTAGATGTCTCATCCTAACAATACCCCAAGAGACTAGCGGGGAGGCGCATTACCCCTATAGCGCTACTATTGTTAAGGCGAAACTACACACAGGGATTAAACGTTCACATAGCATAAAATAATCTCAAGTGTCAATAGTTTCATGTTTCATGTTTAATCACGTATAGAGTATGTTTCGAATAAGTTTCAAGTGTCAAGTGTTTTGATATCGAATAGATGGTGCATCCCAAAAGTTTTTAAAGCAAAAAGGGGATCGAGTATACTCACAGTGGGTGCTTAGAACCAAACACTGTTTAGTTGGATCGAAGGGAGCGCTGGATCAGCGTGAGTATAGAGCGGTAGCATCAGCGCTGAACAACGTGTAAACTGAGTGTCGAATGTGAGTCGAACGAATGAGGATAACCCATCCGGACGGATGGTCATCCGGACGGATGACCATTCGAATGGTTGATCATTCGAATTAGTGAGTGTGTTTGTAAATTGTTTCAAAACTTTTGAAGTTTTCGTTATAGTATTTAAGCAAGTCATCCGGTCGGATGGCTATTCGATCAGGAGTTTGGTAGTTTGAAGTTTCAGTCAAATTGTTTTGAATAAGTGATAGTTCAAAGGACAAGCCACCTGGTCGAATGGTCATTCGATCGGATGGACATCTGATCGGATGGCCACTCGAGTGGGCAACCTGTTGTTCGAAAATCTCATAAAGTTTTCTAAGTTCCAAAAGGTTTCAGTTTTAACGGAGACGGCGTGACGACGTGTCAAACAACGGAAACCATACCAAGCCCAGCTTATTTGACCGAATGGGAATCACCTCATTCGTTTGGACTAACTGTCTTTGTTGGAGCTTCATGTTTAACCCGTGAATCGGTCGTCCCTCCGGTGGAAATACGTTTTCAGGTTGGTTCTCAACTAAAGAATGAGCAGAGAGCTTAAATGAGTGATGCGTGCGTGGTGTTATATATTTTTATGTATATTTTAAGCCCTTTTTAACACTTTAGTCAAGTTTTAAATTTATAAAACACGATATTTTACTAACACTAAACATACGTATGGGCAAGTGCACCCATCGTGACCGTAGTATAGCGTTGGTAAGATACCGAGGTCATCCAAGGACACAAGAGCTTTTAGTACCGGTTTATCCTCAACGTCTAATCAAATCAAAATTTTTAGAAAATGTTTTAAACATGAAAATAAAAACTAAAAATGTTGAAAAATAAAAATAAAATAAAACAGATAGACAAGATGAATCACTTGGATCCGACTCACCTTTAGTGTAACCTTTGATAATTTCCGCACTTTTGCACTTTTTAAGAGATTATCTTAGTTATAGTAGTAGGCCCCTCTTTTGAAGGTGACGTTACCCTCAACTCAGTAGTTTAAGTCAACAAGGATACAATCCTAAAAGGGTCTAAATATTGAAAGATAATTAATTAAGTTATTAATGCGTAATGTGGTAGGCCCCTCTTTTGAAGGTGACGTTACCCTCGGCTAAGTGGTTTGAGTCAGCAGGGATACAATCCCAAGTAGCCGGGTTAATGTATTAATAGTAGTTTACATATGAGGGGATCAAGCCATTCGCACCCCCGCCATCCAATACCAGTGGGTATTGAAGGAGGTCCTACTAAGCTTGACCTAGGTCCTTGCAGGATCTATACACTGAACAGGGCAAGAACCTTACCAAACCATTCCCTTAACCCCCCGACCAGGTAGCCAACATATCTCTATATAGACCGTAGAGATATGAATGGTGTAGTGGATCACAGAGGCTGCAAGGACCAAGTGGTGAAGTGGCATGTAGGTTCGAGGCGTGTGACGTGCGTGGTGCACCAAAGTGAGCCAAAACGGCGTGACTGTGTGGCGTGCTCGTAGAGGCTCACAGGTGACGTGGCACACGCGCGCAGAAGCTTCCAGCATTGAATGACAGTGCAGTTAGAGTTCAGCTTCGAAACTGACGAGTTAATGGTCTTTGATTGAGAATCAAATGACGTATTAAATTGCATTGAAGACGTTTAATGCAATTTAAACCTCTCTTTAATTCCGTTTTGACTGTTTCGACTTAGGAGCTGTATAAATACAGCTCCATACCCAACTGCAGAGGGACACCAGCAACACAACAGCACATCAACTTTCTCTCTTCATTCTTCTGTTCTTTTCTTTCAGCTTTCAAGGTAACATTCAGGTTGTAGGCGAACTCCGGCAGTACTACTGCTCCGGCTGTTGTACCCTGGGAAACAAAACGAGTACTCCTGGGAGACTCGGAATTTGTTATAAGGGAAGCGTGTTGAACACGTGACTCAGCCTTTTTGCATTCTGTTTCTTCTCATTTCTTGTATTTCAGTTTATTCAGTTGTAATTGTATTAGTCTCCAGCTTTCTTTATTTTTGTATTGTAATTGTTTAATAAAATTTGTTTTATTTTATTTAATTTACGCGAACGGTTCCTACATGTTTAATGTAGGAACGCCAGGGGTTAACGTATGTTACTGTTTCTGTTTCAATCATCCATGTCATTTAATCTACTACACATGGCTTGATCAAAGTTAATGATTGTATTGTTTCTAACGTCAGTTTACCTAGTAATTTGTAAGACAAAATGTATAAAGATAACATGCTAAAGAACATGTAATGATATTGTTCAAATGATTGTACATATTTAACCCAAAAAAGTTTAAAATGTAAAAGCGCCTATGTAAAACCCACCTTAATAAAGCTAGCAACCAAAGATAGTTGTTGTTGCATGTATAGTTAGAAAATTCTAAAGAGTTATTTTAAAGAGTTTAAGAGATATAGTTTAATACATGGACTTGGATTTAAGTTTAGGAGAATATAGGACTAATAGGAAATTTTTTGAAATTCTGAATCTAATTTGGAAATTATGACAATTTATGATTTAGGAAAAATAATTAATTAATTATTTTAGGATTGTAGGAAAATAATAAAATAAAGTTTAGATTTATAAATTTATCTAATTAGATTAATTAGATAAATAAATTTATAAGATTTATTGGATAAAAATTTTAAAAGATAGATGTTATAATTCATAAAAAATATTTAACTGAAATAATCTTTATAAAATAAGTTTATATTTTATTAATTAAAACAATTATAAAAAAATAAAACACTAGATGTTTTTAAGGTTCTTTATTTATAAATTTTTAAGTTAAAAAATAAAATAGGTTTAAACTTTTTAATTTAATTTACTATATAAATTTGGATCAGAAAAATGAAAAATCAAAATTTATGATTTTCTGATATGTTTAATAAAATGAAAACAATTTTATAATTATTAAATTTAGCTTACGAAATCATATTTTAATTAAATTTTTAATAAATGTGAAAAAGATGGGGATATCTGGTTTCAAACCTAGGTCCCTAGTGATCCAAAGATTTATCACGCACACAACATACCAGCTAGGCTACCGGTTCGCTGGTACTTATACTATATTTATAAAGAACCTGATTAAAACCGAAACCCCCCAATTTCATTCCAAAAAGCCATAGATCTTTGATCCCAAAAATTAACCGTGCTATGCCCTCTGTTAATTGAAATTAAAAGAAGGCTTTTTATTAGTGTCGTACAAATAATCAAAAGCAAAAAAAGATTTGTACCTACTCGAGCTTGGAATGACGGGATTGAGTAGTTAGCCGGAGTTAAATTTTCCGGCGGGTTGTGGATTGATCCGGAAGTGGAAAGACAGAAGATATAAAAAAGTTATTTTTATAAAAAACCATGTTTAAATAATTTATTTTTATAATTATTATTAATGAACGTTTTATAATTTTTATTAATGAAAGTTTCAAAAAACTTATTAATCTATATATATATATATTTTTAAAGAATTTTATAAAATAGAGATAGATCAGATTATTTCTTACTTTATAAATATATCTCTATACTAATAAATGAAAATCCTTTTCGGACACGTGTCACTTTCTGGTGCCTTTCTATATTAATTTTTTTTTTAATTTTTCTCACCTGTTAATTGATAATAATAATAATAATATTGAACAATACAATTTCGATAAGAATAAAGATTTTTTTCAACTCTGAATTAATAATAGTAATAAATCATTTGTATTTGCCCGTAGAAGATAGATGAAGTTTTTTTAAATTCTTTGTAAAACCATAATTAGGATAAATTACATAAATTTGTATTCTTATTTAAATTAAATTTTAAATTTCTCCCTACTATTAAATAATAATACTATTAAACAATATAATTTCCATAAGAATAAAGATTTGTTTTCAACTTTAAATTAATAATAATATATTATTTGGATTTGGCTGTAGAAGTAGGATGAAATTTTTTCTTGTTTTTTTTTTAATTTTCTTTGTAAAACCATAATTAGGATAGATAAAATTTGTATTCTTATTTAAATTAGATTTCTCATATTTATTCAATATCATTTTCTCAACTATTACTTTCATTTTTTTCCGGTTATTAATAACCATCTAATATTTCATTGGTTCACGCTCGTGTAACACATATATTTCTAACCTAATAATAAATGATACAAAAACAAAATAAAATTTTATAATAAGTTAATAACATATCAAATTTTATTTTTTAAAATACATATCTTGACGATTGCACTAGTTAGAGTGGTGGAAACGCTTACTGTGGAGGGGAGGAGAAGAAGAGGCAGACCCAAACTGACATGGGAAGAGCAGATTAGGCACGATTTACTAGAGTTGCATCTTTCTGAGGACATGGTCCAAGATAGGACTTCGTGGAGGTGTAGGATTAGGGTTAAGGACTTCTAGAGGATATTGCAATAAGGTCATAGGGGTATTTTAGGGACGTAGGTTTTTCTTATTCTTTAAGTGGCTTTACTGGTGATTGACTTCTTGTGTTTATGCCGGAATGAGGTTGTATGATATTATCCATGATTTACATTATACTGTGTCACTCTGATCACTTTCTTCGTATAGGTGAACTTTTTCTCTATATTCTATTTGTCTATATTCTTTGACTTGATGTGTTGATATGCTGTTCGTTTTGGAGCCGAGGGTATCTTCTGGAAGCAGCCTCTCTATCCCTAGGGATAGAGGCAAGGTCTGTCTACATCCCACCCCCCAAGACCCTATAAGTAGCTTTGCTATTTGTGGGATTTACTAGGTATGGTTGTTGTTGTTGTTATTGTCGCAACCCCCGATCCCTTATCTGTCCTGGGAACGGGTGGACGCGAACTCAGTAGTGGTGGTATCAGTTATTTAATCTTGCAGCGGAATTTACATCAGGACCGTAGTTAGAAAATGTTTATCAGAGTAAAACCACCTCATTTAATATTAATAATCACATGGGTAAAACCCAAGTTTCTTATTACAATACATTCATAGGGATAAACCCTATTTTATTAAATTTTAAAACATCGTTTATTTGGTAACTTTTATAGCCACAATTTCCTAAGCCTTCAGTGCTCTCCAGCTGGCTTTTTATTAATTGGCTGTCATATTGGGTTACCTGAAACGCGTTTTAAAAACATTTTTCAGTGGGAAATACTGGTGAGTGAATCCCAGTTTAATCAAGTTTAAATAAAATGTCACAGTGAACAGTATTGAGAGCGATCACATTGTTTATTTCTACACAATTACTCCATTTAGTACTGTCAATCCACTCACTTGTGGGTCATATTACACATTGGCTAACTCATTGTCCAATGGTAACGTACTGTCATCCTCGACTTACTACTCACAGTGTAGTAAATTTTGTATACAAAACCCCAACATACCGACAGTAATTGAAGAACTACAAAGACTCAATCACTGCTAAATTTCATTGTAAAACAATTAAGGTTTTGTAAAAACTGTTTGCAAAAAGGAGATTACTCACAAAAAGGTTTACACAAAAAGAAGGATTACTCACATTGCTATCTTAGACTTCGCGTAAGGGTTTCCTGGATATAATCTATAATTTATACAAATGTACATTGGTTAGTATCATAACCCTTTGAAAATATTAATGATACCCTCCTCGAGACGGCAATCCAACAACTACGTCGGGCAGAACCACGACAGTTGTTACGGAACCCTAAATCAATCGGGTAGCGTAACTATTACGAAACTAGGGTTATAATACTTACAACGGAGCAAAACCTCGCTAATTAGGGGTATAATACCCGCGTATTATAAGCCTACTACAGAAATTGGAGATTGAGAATGAATTGTGAGCGACAGAAAACGGAAACTGATGCGTCCTAGTTATAGTTGCTGAATTCGACTCTCAGGCGGCCCGCGTAAGGTAAGGCAAAGCCTTACGCGGCCCGCGTCAACACATGGTCAACATATAGCTTGTCCCGGTCATGATCTAGACCCGCCACGATGTCGACACGTGTCAGCTCAGGGTGTCTCCGCGTTGTTGATCTCTTGCGGCCCGCATAAATGTAAGCTAAGGCTTACGCGGCCCGCTTGAACTAAAGAAATCAGCGGAGTCAGGTTCCAGCCTTGATACCGCCCGCGTAAGCTTGAGGTGAGGTCCTACGCGGCCCGCCTCAGCTTAATTTTTATTTTTTTTTCATTTATTTTATATGTTATAACATATTTTGGGCTCGGTTTTCACATACGGGGTGTATTATAAGACATATAAGGGTATTTTTAGGATATAATAGGGTGTCGGAAATGAAGATGTTGGTTTTCCCGAGAGTTGTTACAGTTATCTTGATGATTGTATGTGTTAACCGATCACATTATATTTATTTAATCCGCATAAATACACGGATCGTTTTTTAAGATACAACTTCTTTTATTTTTACTTAGTATATAAATATAACTTATATTTATGCAACCTGTGCAAAACATGGGGTTCTACCCAAGTTCATATAATACCAAATCTTTATACATTTATTAAAAAAAAATTAAAGAGTAAACTTTCGTTTTGCTCCCTGTGGTTTGGTCACCTTAACGGTTTTGTCCCAAACCTTTCAAAATAGTCATTTTACTCCCTGATTTATGAAGGCCTTCATGATTTTGCTCCCCGCCCCTAAACGTCATCCATTTTAACAGTTAAAGCCTGTCACGTGCAAAACACCTGCATATCATAAAGAAGTCCAAAACAAGAACAAATCAAACCTGCATAATATAAACAAGACCAAAACAAACTACATAACATAAAAAAAAAGACATAATTTCCCCTCAGGTGTTTTGCACGTGATAGGCTTTAACTTTAACTGTAAAAATGGATGACGTTTATGGGCGGGGAGCAAAATCATGAAAGCCTTCATAGACCAGGGAGTAAAATGGCTATTTTGAAAGGTTTGGGGCAAAACCGTTAAAGTGACCAAACCACAGGGAGCAAAATGGAAATTTACTCAAAATTAAATGTAATTTGATGTATCTATACTTACTATATTATAAAGCATTTCCTTAGGGACTTCTTAAAATTTAAGAGGTACATGTAGAAATGCTTAATGTATAACACACAATGCATCTATTAATTAAGTTTGGGGGTAAATATGTGTTTTTTTATAAGGACTTCTTAAAAATTAAAAGGTACAAGTATAACTCCTTATCATACAACACATAATGCATATATTAACTACTTTTTAAGGGTAAAATTGTCTAAAAACCAACCTATTTAATCCAAAGAAACTCAAAAGTTAAGAGGTATGTTTAAGAGTTAATGACCATTCCAGTCAAGAATTCAATGTTTTAAGTTATTGATATAAAAACGATTAAGTGCATAGGAAATAAATTAATTAAATAATAGCAAAAGAAAAAGAAAACTGATAGTCATAATTCCTCCTTTATGAATTATTATATCATGTGTTTCTATTTCGATTGGTTTTCTTTTGAATGACTCTACAGTTAATTATCTATCTAACTGAGTATCTGATATAGTTTCTAATTATATTGATTTGTTTTAAATGGATTATAATAATATGAATCCGAGAGGACTATAACTGCTGGTCTTTTCATATGTTGTAACCGGTATCCGTCTTGATCAGAATTCAAGTCATTGCACAGCACAAATTCAAAGCTTTAGAAACAACGTACAAGTCTCGTTGGAACTCCCGTTTGTCTGCATTTTTTATTTCGTTGATCCGCAGCTTGCATTAAAAATTAAGGTAACCAATCCACCTCGTAACTTCGTTTCAATTATTAAAAAAAACACTAACTTTTATTTGTTTGAATTGTTTGAAAACTCGATAAATTTTCTCATGACGGCCCTTTCAAACGATGAAGATCGCCTTCAGTTAGCACCTTAGGAGGCATCTTTCAAAAAATCAAGAGTAAACTGCAATTTTACACCCTGTGGTTAGGGGTGATTGGCACCCTTACCCCCCCCCCCCCTAAGGAAATAATTGCAATTTTAACCCCCACTGTTTGTTGTTATGTCGCAACCTTACCCCCCGGCCTCAGTCAACGGTAGTTTGACCCTTATAGGTAAGGGTATTTTGGTAATCTTACCCTATATTTATTATTATTTTTTATTATTATTGTTATTATATATATATAAAAAATACATAGTTCTTCTTCTTCAATATCCCTAAAACCTTTTTCTTGCCCAGGTACCATCTCTCTCCTGTCTATCTCTCATCCACCACAATAATCACCACCGGGCACCACCACTGCCACCGCCATTCACCACCACAACCACCGCAACTGCCGCCGCCACACAACCACCACCACAACCATCCGGAAGGAGACAGAGGAGGTTCAATGGTCACCGGAGAGGATGACCGGAGACAGAGATGGAGCTGTTGTAACAGAGGGATCTGGTTTAATTGCTTACCTGTACTCCCGTGTCTTAACAGATAGGTATTTTCTAGTTTATCTGAATGGCTTTTTATCATGTACTCCACTTCCACTTATGGCTTCGGTGTATTAGCTGAGATTTGCCACTACTAAGTTATATCGATAAGCTGTGAAGAAGTTGTTTGGGTTCTATAATTTGACCTGCAAATAAACCTCAGTCTATCGGCAGTTTGGTACTCTCTGTTGTATCATTTAAGATGTTCAGTACTTTAGCATTTAAATCACAAGGAGTAGCAATTAGTTTCATTTGTATAACTAATTATGTAGAAAAGTTAAGATTTATTGATTGAGACTTGATAAGCTGTGAAGAAGATGTTAACGAACAAGAAACAGGGGGTAATTGCGGCAGGTGGTTGAGGGTAGTGACTGGAGGTGGCAGTGGTGGTTGTGGTGGTGAATGGCGGTGGCAGTGGTGGCAGGGGGTAATTTGGTACAGAGACTGAAGAAATCTATCTTGAATATCGAATTAATAGGCTTACATAATGCCTTGGGTCTTTTAGTGGTTGGAAGCAATTTGCTGCTGAAAATGAATTGGGTCTTTCAGTGCCTTGTGTTTCTCAATATCATCTTTTTAAGGAAAATGAATTGATTAAAGAAAAGCAATTTGCTGCTAAAAATCAAATCTAAACTAAAGCAACGAAGTTGGAAGTAAACTCATTCATTGAGTTTGTGCGCGATCGATTCCTTTTTAGTATGTCAATTTTCTTTTTCGTTTTGGTTTTGGGTCTGCAGAGGGTTGGGTGTGATTTGAGTTAAATGGACAGCGGAGGGAGAGAGAAGTGGTTGAGAGTGTTGGAGGGTGGTGGCTGGAGGTGGTTGAGGGTGGTGGGTGGAGGTGGCAGTGGTGGTTGTGGTGGTGAATGGCGGTGGCAAGGGGTAATATTACAGAGTAGAACAAAACATAAGGGGTAATATGAAAGGGCATTATAGTAATTTACCTGTGAGGGGTAATTATGTAACATAACAGGAATGTTGGAGGGTAAAATAAAAGGGTAAAATAGTATTTTCACCACCAAGTCAACAGATTAGTCAACAAATTTGAGGCCGGGGGTAAGGTTGCAACATAACAACAAACAGTGAGGGGGGGGGGGGTAAATTGCAATTATTTCCTTAGGGGGGGGGGGGGGTGTAAGGGTGCCAATCACCCCTAACCACAGGCTGTAAAATTGCAGTTTACTCAAAAATCAAAAAAACCAACGTGCTTTTATGGCCCAACACCGAACCGAACCGAACCGTCCTATACACATCCTTGTTATAGTCAACTACGTACAAAAAAAGGGAAATACAGGCGATCCATCAAAAATAAAAAAATCCAACTTGCTTTTATGGCCCAACACCGAACCGAACCGTCCTATACACATCCTTGTTTGTCATCCCGCCGCATCGCGCGGGCTCCCCACTAGTAATAAAATAATGCGTTTTGATCGAGAACATAATTGAAAAATCCTGGGGTTACATTTTGTATAACATGACAACCTTCATTATCTTTCTTTCTTACAATTACCTTCCTTTTTTCCATGATGTTTAGCCTTGCACTAGAAGACTCATTTGCACGAGATGACGATCGTATATTTGTTTCGTGATTCTAGATACACAAATGATGTCAAAGAAATAAAAAAGAGAAGTTGAAAACATAATGGGTATTCAATATTTTAATGTATTACAAGAACTCAAGGATTATATCAATGGATAACGATATCGATATAACCAAGAGTCCGAACATATGTGTGTACGAGTGAAGTCTTTAATTATGCATTTTAATTATGATAGTTGTATGCACCATATCAATGAATATTTAGTATTTATAAAAGGATTTTTCAACTCTGTTTAAAACCGAATCCAAGATAATCAATTTTGTGAGCATTTTCATGGGTGACTTTTGGTAATGGCAAATCAAAGATTCAAGTTTAACATGTATCGTCTAGGCCACAAGTATAACATAGCAAATGATTTTCCAATGTAGACTCAAGATATGTATGTAATTTCTCACCAAAGTCTAAATAGGATAATTAGTCATGTATGTATGAAAGGAAACCAGTTATTCATTGCTCACAAGAGGAAAGCAATTTCTCACATTAAAGGGATATTGCTACTGACTTAAACTCAGCCAAACAGGAACGTAACATCTTCTGGCGCTTCTGAAGAGAATCCCTTTCATTCTGAAGGATGTCAATTTCTCCAGGTGCAACAAACATATCCATGAATTTCTCATCTTTAACACCAAATAAGTCCAGTCCCAATGCTACCATTAAACGTTCACAGCTGAAACACAATATACAAGTTTCAACATCGATCTAAGTCGGTTTGATTTTAAAAACAAACATTTATATGCCTTATAAAAGATAATATACCATGGGGTTAGAAATCCTGAATTCAAAGCTGTAGTTACACTCCGTTCAACCAAAACTTCAAGTATACGTGAAAAATGTTGTGCCGCATATGAGCATATCTCATTGTAAGTTGACCCTAGTTGCGAACCGCTATGACTAGCTACATTGCCCAACACTTTGTTTTCACCTAGTATTATGGGATGGCGTTTTCTTGCTCCACCTTCAATGAAGTTTCCATGTTCCGTTGGTTGGTCAGGTACAGTCATATAAGTTTCCTGATCCTTGTCATTGTTATTTACTGGAGGCATGTTTTCTTGATCTGAAAAATCAAGACATGATGTCTGGTACCTGAAAGTAGAGTTTGAACCCAGCCCAAATAAGTGATCAGTCTCATAGCAGACTTGAGAATATGGGCTTGTGCCCGAATCCAAGTGTTGTCGAATGAGTTGTTTTGCAAGATCTTTTATGAAACAATTGTATGAACGCCTTAAAATAGCATGAAAACCGACATTCCTGTCCATATCCCCAGTTGATCCCATCTGTATAGCAAACCACAAGTTTTTGGTTTTTTGTGTTCACACATTTGTATACACTAGTGGTATGAAGTAACACATTAGAGTTCTTACAGCCAAAATCAAGGGTTTGATTTTTCTCCATGGCAAGATCAAAGAGGTTTCTTACACAAAAGCAAACCGTTCACAAGCAGTATCAAGAAGAGGTGCAAGCCATACAATTGTTGCAGATCCTGATCATTTAGCGTGGCCTTTGCTTCTAATTCTAAACCTTTACTACACATTCTCTACATGATCAATAACTAACAGAATAACCAAAACTCTTGTTTGAAGGTTAATGCATCGCGCGCCAGTTGAATTCTTACCAATTGAAACACGTTTAACACTAACATAAAAATATCCAATCATGAGCAGTAGACACAAATAACCATAGCGTGGTCTATACATTCAAATTACAATACGAAACCCTAACTATACATTAGGACTGCCATAGTCCTCAGCTCAATGCCATGACATTTTATATTCAAACTTTAGTATCTCAAAAGCTCATGTTATGTTACAAATTTGAAACACTTTTTACACTAACAAAATAATAACCAAATTTGTATAATAATCACACAATAACTGCTGATCCTGATCATGTTGCTTCTAATACTAAACCCTAAATATACATACTCTCCAAGATCAATAAATTCAGAAACTATAAATCCTAACTAAGCAGCAACAAATTCAATTTTATATGATCAAGTAAAATAACAATTGACCTGAAACCGGCACCGAGGATCAAGAGTAGTGGTATCATGGACCATTTGGAGTACAAGCGGGCGGCATGTGCCCATTTTGCGCACATTGAATTGGAAGCCAAGAAGAGCTTCAGAAGCGAACTTTTGCCATCCGATTGACCTCCGAGTGCCACAATCTCAGGAATAAGATGCTTTTTTCCAAATGTGAGTACACTACTAGAAAACTAGGTTTTTCCGACTGCAATTTTGGTCGCAAACCAATCGCAATTGCCCTGTTGCGACCGTTTTCCGACCGGAACTACAATCGGAAAAACACCCGTCGCAATTGCTCTATTCCGACTAAGTTGCGACTGCTGCTATCTTTTGCGACCCGGGTTTTGCGACTTTAATAATGGTCGCAAATATTGCGACTGTTCCTGGTTTTGTAGGACTTCGGTTGCGACGGTCTTGATGCGACCGAATTCCGACCGCATGCCTTCTACAAATTGCGATCGTTTTCCGACCGCATGCCTTCTACAAACTGCGACCGTTTTGCAATTGCTTGCCTTTTGAAAAATTGCGACCGTTTTTGCGGTCGCAATTTTTTATTTATTTTTTAAAAAATTATTTTTATCCATTTTCTATTTTGACCTGCATATAATGTCAATTTTAAATTTTACATATTATCAAATTTTCACAATTATATAAAACATCCCACTTGAAACATCAAATACCAAAGTTATCATAACAATAAAAAATATACTCAAAAACATGTTTTGAACGAAAACATTGGTGCATGGTGAAACAGTACATAAGACATCAATATCAGTATACCATAAAGATACTAATTATCCTGTCACATTTAGTCAATAATGCACTCATAAACACAGCCTAAACCTCCACATATGTAGAATAAACTGCCCTTTAATCCTCTTCTCTTTCTTGTGGAAGTCCACACGGCAACAGCATTTTCTGTAAAACGAAAAAATAAAACAAAATTAAACCACCTGCAAATAATCTCAAGAAATTGAAACATACATTATTTTAAAAGTCGAACAAAATAAATACAAAAATCATATATGTTTTTGGAGAATCAAAAGAACTGAATGATCCTGTTTTGAAAGATAATCCTACCTAGCATAACAGTAATAATGACGATCAATAATTCTGGCCAGATCAATGGCATCAGTAATCAGTAATAATGACGATAAATAAGCGCTTTACGTATACCTTTTGTTTGAGGGCAACATCCGGCAATTGAAGAGCTTGTGCAGTCCCTCAACTACACTTAAATAGCAAAACATGATTAATAGTTAGAATTATATATAAAAAAAACTAATCATTGTATATGACAAACAAACCCGCCACTCTAAATCTTAATCAAAATTAAGCAAGATGTGGAAATCCTCGTCAGCTAAAGTTGTGGCTTCAAACTCAACATTTTCATCAATATCGCTATCCGTATCCTCCACTTCTTCCAACCTTCCATCCTCATGTACAAGAGATATAGGGAGAAGATCCATTACCGTGCATTCTATTCTTTCGTTCTCTTGAAAGAAAGGCTCCATATCCACATCATCATCCTCTATTTCACTAACATCTTGGTCGAGTTCGTAAACTCCCCTTGGCATGTAGACGACATTTATATTTAATAGTGTGTTTCACGACCCCTGTATTTAAGTTGGATGCACATGCTTAGATCCAATAGAGACCATGACACATAAATACATGTCCATGTATTAGAAAGCACGGTCCTATCAAGTTCAAAACATAACACTCACAGTAGATAAATGTGGAATTTAGTAGTGAGATTAAAGGGGGCGTGTGAGTCAGCCAATTAAAATAATATAACAAGCTAATAAAAACGTCATTTTTTATGTTTTGCTATCAGAAAAATAACTTTTTTTTTAACGGCAATTAGAAAAAGAACTTAAACAAGGACAACAAGGACTTTAATTGTTAACTGAACCGCAAAAGTGATTGGAGTAGGGTTTTAAGGCTATTGGGCCCGTTTAGAATGGACCCAAATACTTTAAAGATGGGTTCTAATATAGGCTTATAAGTTATTAAGTAATTTTCAGCCCAGAAAATGAAAGTAATTACAATGCATCCTTTGTTGGTGGCTTCACCTATACTTAACAAGAAAATCAAATTATCAGTAGGAAACAATGCTACTTATATCAAAACTTTGCAAAACCAATTCATTTTAGACTGTGTTTTTTATTTATTTATTTTTTTGTTTTACAAAAACGACCCGCCACTAACGATCCGAGAAGGTATCCCTTTCCCCTCACTTCCAGTTTCCGGTCCCGTATAGACCCGGTCAAGTTTGGTCCGTGTTCACCTCCACTCAGATGCTTAAAACGGATAATAGAAACCCACAAAGATTAACTTAAACAAGACTAAAACTGAAAACTTTAACACAAACTCGACATATTAATTAAACACACATTACAGAAAATAAGGCATCATAGATTCATAGGATGTAAGCTGCATATCCTACTAAGGCAGCATGACTCTATATAATTATAACATTAACAGAAAACTTTTAACTATTAAGATACTAACTTATAATACTCACACAAATAATATTATCTTATTTACCACCAACTTACAGCTTGTCCTCAAATTCAGAGAGGGGAGTGAGCTGTTCCTTTAACCCTTTTCTCTTGCGAATACTAGCCACAAGTGCGGTAGCTTACGACCCTGGTTCCAACGGGTCAGAAGACATCATTTCCAATGGTCAAACACCAATTGGGGAAAAAGGCTTGACCCGAAGTAAGATAAGCATTACCATTAACATGTTACCTAATTAACACTAGATTATAATCAAATAATTACTTTCATAACACATATTTACATAATCTTCAATCAGAATTGCATGCATGTTTAACCCCTAAATAAAACTTAAGTTTCAATTGGCCTGCACCCTACATTTCATGACATAATTTCAAACAATACCAACTAGACTAACCCAATCAATTATTCTAGCAAACACAAAATCAACACACACTGAAACAGCTAACTGATTCACATAAATCATGATAAAAAATAAAACCAAAAATACGATCAATCAAATCAAATCATGAAAACAAGTAACTGAATCATCCCTATAATCCTATCAATCAACTTAACAAGACAAACACACAATTATTTTGACAGTCAACATGCATAATAATCTATTAATCATGAAGAAGCCCAATTGTGATACTACAATGTCAAACTCGTAGTGGCGAATCGAGAATTACGATCAAAATGGATAAAACAATACCAAACAGATAAACAGACTCACACGTATGAAGACATTCAGGAACAGTAGTAGCAGTTTTTACCCTAAACACCGATTGAAGCTTCTCAACTAGAGGCTACTGTAAGTTTTAACCCAGAACTTATGATAATTTGCAGTTTTTACCCTAAACACCGATGAATATTTTTTTGCTTTTTCTATTTTTTCTTGTATCTGCGACCGCTTTAAACGGTTGCAACTTTTGTTTTTATATATTTCTCGTATTTGTGACCGTTTTATACGGTCGCAACTTTTGCTTTTTTATTTGCGATTGCTTTAAACGGTCGTAACTTTTGCTATTTTTTTATTTTTCTTGTATTTGCGACTGTTTTCCGACCACAAAAATACGGTCACAAAATTTGCGACTGTTTTGCGATCGAATCTAGGTTGGTCTTTAATTTTGCGATTGTTTTGGTTTTAGTCACAAATCGGTCACTAATTTTGCGACCGTCTTATGTTGGTCGCAAAATTTGGTCGCAATTGCCTAGTTTTCTAGTAGTGAGTATGGCAGACTGAAGACGGTTATAGGCTTCAAACCGAGACTTGGAGAAAGAAGATGAGTCGGTGGTTTCGTGGTGGTCTATTAACACCGGAGAAGAGGATATCGTATGCAGTTGGTGGTTTCATGAAGGCTACGGAGTCGCATTGTAAATCGAGAAGGTTGAGGGAGGGAGGGAGGGAGGATTGATCAGTTTGAAAAAAGGCGGTGGTAGTTATGGGAGTGGGGGTGGTCACTAGTGATAGAATTCTATCACTCATAATATCCAATCAACTTCTGCCATGTCATCGGCCACTATTCTATCACTCACAAGCATTTTGTAGTGGCGGTGGTCATCACTAGTGATAGAATTCCATCGAACACAAATTTTTTTAATTTTTTATTTTAAATTAGAAATTAACAATGAAACACTAAAATTATAAATTTCATTAAAATTAAAACATACTACTTCAATTTAACATACTAGAAATATTTTAGGCTCAATAGTTTTATATATGTAGTTTTCGTATAGAAATTTTTGGGTATATACGTTTTCGCCCCACCGGTTCTATAGAAATTTTTTGGTATACGTTTCCGCCCCCCTGTTTTCGAGGGAAAGCTTCGCCGCTGGGTGGCGGGGCGGAAGCGCAGGCGTTGCGACTGGGTGGCGTGTGTGGTGGCTGTGCGGCGGGGACGGTGCAGTGAGGCAGGAGGTGGCGAGGCGGCGATGTGGGTGTTGCGCGGGTGATGGCGGTGCGGCAGGCGGCGATCGGGTGGTGGCGAGGTGACATGGTTATGACCATTGACTTATTTGAGATAAGCAAATTCGTTGGTTGTATATAATTTAATTTAATAATTATGTATTATAATATATTTTGAATTTAGTTTAGAACACACAATGTGGGCGTGGTTAGATGGAGTTTATGCCTTTCTACGTCGCACATACCACCCTGAGAACGGCGTTGTGTGTGGGGAGGGCCGTTTTCCAACTTCTAAACACTTTCATCACCTTCAAATTTCTCTCTAACACTCTATCTTCCACTTTCGCAACTTTGGGTAGAAAGTTCAAGAACCGAAACAATGAGTTTTGGGCTTTCTTCTTGCATTTCCTTACTAGATTTCTTCTTCCTCACATTTGGAGAACCTCTAGGAGTATTACCACGTGTTTATCAAAATAAAAAAATGGTAAACCACCATTTTTGAGATCCAAGTTAGGATTTTTAGTAAACTTTTTATAATTGTTTGTATTAACTTTGTTTTTGAAACTGTTGTATACCGAACCAAGTCACCAACAAACTTTTATGTTGAAGGACTTGTGTTAAGGTTTGATTCCAGAAACTTGAGGTTTATATGCCTCCATTTCATGTCCTTATAAGTCACTAACAATATGTTACCGAGTCTCATTTAAGAGGGGAAGGGGAAGGGAAATTTTCTCTCCTAATCTCTCCAATTTGAGAG
Source organism: Helianthus tuberosus (assembly GCA_030545235.1). NCBI lineage: Eukaryota > Viridiplantae > Streptophyta > Magnoliopsida > Asterales > Asteraceae > Helianthus > Helianthus tuberosus. The sequence continues at coordinate 56,517 of JARYGA010044528.1, forward strand.
GATGAATATATGGTCATATTTTCTTCCCTTTTCCCTCCCCTCCTATCCTTAAAAAAAGCCCGGGAACATGTTTTTTTTCTTCATATTTTCATCTCTTTTCCCTCCCCTCCCACTGTTAAATGAGACTCGGGAACAAAGTGTAAGTAACCATAAACAACAATGTAAGTGAAACCACACCAAGTCTCCAAACATGCAATGCTGGAAGACTCGTGTTAAGGTATGAATGGTGTTGTTGAGGACCTTGGTTCTACAATTAAAAAAACCAAAAAAAAATCTTGTCTCTTTGCCTTTTGTTTTTTGGGTTATTGGATTTTATCACCCCAACTATTGACCATTGGCCATTGCCACCCCCAACTAACACCTTGACGCCCAATGCCTCCAACTTGACTTTTAGTTTGTGCTGGCACCATGTTGTTAACCAAACACTAATTTAGTTAATTTTTTATCATACATGTTACTCCATTTCCTATGTGGCAAGATGAGGTGGATTATTTGGGGGCTCATGTGTATATTTTAATTACTATAACTAATATATATATATATATAACTATAATTAATATATCTAATATATACATAATATTGCAGACAAAAAACACACATTTTGTGTGTGTTTATCTCCCTCACACTCTCCACTTACATCAAAACCACCCTCCACAACCGTCATCAACCACCACCCACCACCGCCTCACATGTCGCAAAACAGATCCCCCTCTCTCTCTACCCCCTCTCTACATTTCTCCATCTCTCCATCCCACTCTCCACCAACATCAACCACCACCGCCCCACCCCCGGTTAACTTGAAACCAAACTATCAGTGTCGGAAGAGACGACGACGGTGGTTATTGCCAGAGGAAATGATTTCAGCGACGGTGGTGGGGTTCTAGAAAATCTTTGGTAAGTTCAGATCGTTTAGATTAGGGCTTTTAGTGGTAGTTAGGGTTAGGTTAGGGTTTTTTTGTGATCTTCTCTGATGGGGCTTTTGATTAAGGTGAAGCTGTGGTGGGGATTCTGGTGGTTATGGTTGATGTGGTGGTGTTTGGAGGCTGTTATGCTAGATGATGATGGCGACTGTGGTGGTGGGTGCTTGATGATGGATAGCTCCGTGGGTGGTGTTGGTGGAGAGTGGTTGATGATGGTGATGGCGACTGTGGTGGTGGGTGGCGATGATGATGGTGGCGGTTGGTGGCGATGATGGTGGCAATGGTGGTGTTTCATAGGGAGAGAGAGAAAGAGGAGGGGATTGACGTGAGGTTTTATAATACATAACAAGGCCATGTCAGCAAGCCATGTGGGAAAAAGGCCACGTCTGCATGTCACGTAGAGAATAAAACTAACTAGGTTAGTGCTTGGTTAACTCCGGGTTGGCATAACAACCCAAGTGTCAAGTTGGAGGTGCCGGGCGTCAAGGTGTTAGTTGAGGATGCAGCGGCCAATGATTGATAGTTAGGGTTGATAAATCCAATAACCCTTGTTTTTTTTAATTAATATAATTTAAGGGATAGAAGGACAATTCTATCCTTCCTTAAAACAAGGAACAAGACAAAAAAATTAGAGGTTAACAGAAAAATCTGACCCAGTTTGCCTTTTGGATGAAAATAACATCAAAATTGAAATAACAGGAACGAGATTTAAAAGGTTTTATTTTTGGACTAAATTGACAAAAAAAAAATACATAAACTCAGAGACCATTTTGGCATTTTACTCTTATTTTATTTAGGGCTAAAAGTCCAAAAAGTTGTTTTAATTGGTGGCGAAGTCATATTTATGACTTTTGTGTTTACTCGATCGCAAGATACAAAAAACGTATACAAAAACTTACGGTTACAAGTGTTATCAATATACACAATCACATATTATCGAATTCAGATTCTATCAAGAGCGAATCTTTGTCTAATTCGATGAATTATTACGCGTAACCCGCACATAGATTTATTAGAGATTAATTCAGATTTCATCATAAAATTCGCAATTTCAATTCGGATTTTAGGTTTGTTAATTCTTCGAATTTACTTTTTGTACTAAATTCACAACAGATTACAATCAAAAGACATTAAAGTGCAAGAGAAATCAAAAAATACATTTGACACCGACGACCAATCAGCATCAATCCTTTTTCCCTCAATGACGTAGTGGTGGAGTGGTTGAGGAAAAGTTTGGTGTTACTTGTGACCCAGGTTCGACTCCCACACTCCCCATTATTTTCTGCGGGTGAAGGGCGAATACAGGTGGTATCGGTTCGTCTTGGATGGGAGACGAGGTTTTCCCGATTATTCCACTGTCGTGCCTTCGGGCGGGTGGAGGTCGGCTTTCCGCGGATCTAGGAGAGCCAATGGACTGACGGCGGTCCAGTAGTCGACCTTGGACACAGCGCCCGATGTCACGGTGGTTGGCACGTCATTCCTTGCCTTTAAAAAAAAAGTGGACGCATTTATTTCATTGACTATTAGAACGCATCGGGCCTTTTGTTATTAACTAGTGGATGCCCCGCCCGCGTTGCGGGGCGATGGCCGAATAATAAGCGAGTGTTAGGCAGCTCATTGACACGAAAAACAATTAAATCGAGTCAACCAATTAAAACGAAACATTTTTATAGTTTTGGTAAAAAAACTAAAATGATGGCAATATTGTAATTTTTAACTGAGAGAAATTTGTATTTTTTGACTAGGTAAAAGTGTAATTTGCCAAAAGCTAAAGTGATGGCAGTATTGTAAATTTGAACCAGCGGCAAAATTGTAAATTTTCATAGGGGCAAATTCGTGATTTTGAACTTGGGCTAACAGCGTTACATAAATTTGAACTAAGGCCAGAATCGTAATTTTAAGCTAGAGGCAAAACCACAATTTTATTTTGAACCGAGGGCAAAATCGAAATTTTGAGTTTGGGGCAAAAGCATAATTTTATTTTGAATTGGGGAAAAAATGTAATTTTGAACTGAGGGCGAAATCATAATTTTATAAACGGGGAAAATCACATTTTTGAACAGAGGGCAAAATCGTAATTTTTAGCTGGGAGCAAAAATAGATTTTGATTTTGAATTGGGGGGCGAAAAGGTAATTCTGAGCTGAGGGCAAAACCACAATTTTATTTTGAATCGAGGGAAAAATCGTAGTTTTGAGCTGGGGGCAAAGGAGTAATTTTATTTTGAGCTGGGGGCAAAAACGTTATTTTAAAATGGATATAAAATAATAAACTGATTGGTCCAATTGGGGAGTGCCAGGCAAAATCGTAATTTTGCACTGAGGGCAAAATCGTAATTTTGAGATGAAGACAAAAGCGTAATTTTATCTTGAGCTCGAGGCAAAACGGTAATTTTAAAAAGGAGTATAAACGTAATTTTAAAATGGTTAAACAATAGTAAACTGGTTGGTTCAATGGGGGAGTGCCTGGCACTAATCCCCCATTTGGTAAATGTAAGTATGGGAACTATTCCCCCTTTTGGTAAATGTAACTATAGGAACTATTCTCTCATTTGGTAAATGTAATGATAGGAATTTGGTAAATGTAAGTATAGGAAATTTGGTTTTCCCGTTTCTTGCCTTCCTTTCATATTTACCATGAGCAAATTGCTTTCAGTTTGAAACTACAAAATTTTACTTTTATATACCGATGATGTTTGTTTGTTCAAGAGAGAAAAGTGATAGATACGTAGGTTTAAATTCTTTTATCCGGTTGAGGCCATAGTCGTATTGCTACTGCTGCATTCGTGGCTCATGTCTGCATAGCACTAAAGTCGTGTCTCTTTTGGTACCACTAAAGATTCGTTGTCTCCGTCACAAAATTTTCATAATTATTAATTTTTATGGTGTGTACAAATGCTTAAATATATCATTTATAAACTGATTTAATGATTCATTTATGCAACGTTCTTTCATAGATTTACATACAATTCATTTAATAGTGACTTTAAAAAAAAAAAAAAACTAATAGTGTAATCTTTCAACACCATTAATAATTCATTTATGCAACGTTCTTTCATAGCTTTACAATTCATTTAATAGTGTGTAATCTTTCAACACCAAATTAGTTGAGTGTTAAATCATCAATTTCATAACTATTGTAGGATCCGTCACTGGGCGCAAAGGTAAATTTTGTGTTTCCATTTCTTTCTTTTTTTCATTCATAAATTTTAGATGATAGATGATATATAACCTAATCAATTTTGAGGCCACCTCAACCTACCGCCACATAAGTTCACATTTCGCGTCTTCATAACATGTGTTGGTGGCAGTGGTGGATTTAGGCACATTTTGTGGTTTTCTTTCTAGGAACCCAGTCAGTTTGGAAAAAAAAAAATAGTGAGAATTAGTGAAAACCTTTTATAATTTGTAAAAAAATAGTAATAATCTATCAAAAGGAACCCATTAGAAAATTTTTTGGATCCGCCACTGGTTGGTGGGTGTGAAAGATGAAACACCCCATTGCCCATGTGTGATGTGGTGCGCTTTTTTCACATTTCATATATTCTAATGCACACCATAGTGAAAAACTAAAAGATGAAACCAACCTTGCATACATACTGTCTAAGAGGGTGTTTGTTTTTTTCTGAAAAGCTCTTCTTGTCCTCTTATGTCTGCGCCGCGCAGACCACGCGCAGACGTTTGGGTCCGCAGATTGTTTGTTTTCTCGAAGACATTTCATTAAAAAAGCTCTCTGCGTCCTCTTTTTGGTGCAGATGTGAGATCACCTCTTCTAACCTCCTCTTGCTCTCAAACCCAAACATAACAAGAGACCCTAACCTCGTCTCATCCACCCCTCTCCTCCTGCTTCCGCTTCCGCTCCCCACCGTCAACCTCTCCACCACCACCACCCTCCTCCTACCGCCGCCACCCTCCTACTGCCGACAACCCTTCATAGGCGGCTATGCCGTGGTCGGAGGACGAGGAAGACTCGAAAGTTTATTGGGCTTCTGATGTGGTTGTTCGGTGTGAGACTTCCGGTTTGTTTAAAAACGGAACATATCCGAAAACTACAGAGTGTGTGAACCATTTGGTGGTTGCTTTTGGTGCTGGGAGGTGTATTCGATCTGACAACAAAGCAAACACAAATCGGAGAAAATGAGAAGCCAAGAAAAAATGTTTGTGAACAAGTCTTGAAGCATGTTGTACAAGCTGTAAATGACCTCCTTTTGCTTTTTTACATGTAGATCTAAACATGAATGCTGAAAACGTATGTATGTAGATCTCTGTGTTTCGATCAAATTGCCCATAAAGATGAAGAAGTCAAAGTCAAAGTTTTTGTGTTTGTTCTAGATGTTAATTGTTATAAATTGTTATGATTAAATGTTTAATAAATCAATTTCTTTATATTTCAATTTATTTCAGCAGCTTGCAGAAGTTAAAAAACAAACAGTTTTCTTCTTGCAGATTGCAGAGGTTTGGTCCACCTCTTCTGCTACAGAGGTCTGC